>JAGYHY010000255.1:0-12081 GCA_024244165.1 Ascosphaera acerosa | reverse complement strand
TTAAATTTAACTCAAGCTGCTTATAAAATTACTATTATATTTATACACATAAATAAACAAATTTAAACACATAATCTGGCGGAGGCCGAGATCGACCGCGAGCCGTCGCTGCTGGCCCGCGAGCGCGGCACCGCCGCCACCCTGATCGATGGCGCCGTCGACCGCAGCGATATCTACACGACCATCGAGGGCGCGCTGGACGCGCACACTGCCGCGCATGCGGCACCTATCCTTGAGCAACTCCGAGCCCTGCGACGGGGCGATGTGGGCGAGGAACAGGCCAGTGCCGAGCAGGCTGCGGGCAGCAAGGAGGATGGAGAGTACCGTGCTGCTGTGCAGGCGCAGCGCAAGGAGCGCGAGGTGGCGCATTTGAAGGAGCTTGAGGCGCAAAAGAAGAAGGAGGTGGAGGAGGCCAGGAAGGCCGCTGTCGAGGCGGAGAAGAAGCGCGAGTTGCGGCGCAAACAGGCGGAAGAGGAAGCGAAGGCACGCGAGGAGCGCCGCCGCGCCGAGCGCGACAGGTTGCGTAGGAGCAGGAGTCGGAGTCGAGATCGCCGCAGGCCGAGGAGCAGGAGCAGGAGCAGAAGCAGGAACAGAAGCAGAAGCAGGAGCTGGGACAGGCGCAGGTACAGGAGTCGCAGCAGGAGCGTTCGCAGAGACAGGAGCAGGAGCAGGAGTCGGTTTGCTCGACGTGCCAGGGATGCCTCGCCCTCCCGCCACCATGACCGGTGGGAGCCACCCAGAAGACCCAGCTCACGTGCAAGGAGCCCACGCGATCGTGACCGTGACCGCGATCGAGCACGGGACCGGGAGCGAGGACGCGCCACCACCCCTCTCGACGACAAATCACTCGAAGATGCAGCACTGCGGCTGCTCCTGAAAGAAGGGAAGGAGCTCGTTGAGAAGACGCGCTACAAGCCTGAGTACAAGTTCGACAAGCCAGATATCCCACTCCTCACAACGTCAACGGCAGCACCGGCGGCTCCCGTAACGTCAACCTCAACATCACACGCGTCAGTTACCGGTCGACCCAGGTCTGCTGCGCCACCTCCAGGCCGGGCGGCCCCTCCATCGCGACTTGACCATGACCGCGATAGGTTCCGCGAGAGGCATCGGGAGGCGCGCTCTCCGTCGCCGAGGCGTCGTTCTCGCGATCGCATGCCCGCCAGAGACTACGACCGCTACGGCGACCGTTACGATAGCTACCGACGGCCCAGACCCATGTCTCCAGATCGCTACGATCACACTGAGCGCAGGCCGTCTTTCCACTGGGACCCACGTTCACGGTCCCCTTCACTGTTGCGCAGGCGTTACAGTCGCAGTCGCAGTCCGGTCCCACGGTATCGTGACCGCAGCAGAGAGAGGCAGCCGCCGCGCCAGCGGGAGCGCGACCGTCCGCGCGAGCGAGACAGAGCGGCTATAGGCAGGAGCCCTTCCCCGAAGCAGTCATCCAGGAGATGCCGCTCACGGAGTATGCGCCGCGCCTCTCCTGGTCGCGAGCTGACCCAGCCCAGACCGAGCGACCTGCAGTCGACCAGCAAGCAGAGTGCGTCCCAACCTCTAGACAAGAGCGGTAGTGGGCGCGCGGACGCGACCAACACAGCCGCTGCCACCGCCAAAGCCCAAGATAGCAGGAGTCAGCCGAGCACTGCAAACCGTGAGTCGAAGAAAGACTCGACGGCTCCGACTTCGAGAGAGGCACCGCATCCTCGTGTCGAGCGCAGCCCTCATCGTGATCGCGATGAGAGGCCCCGTGAGAGCGCGACTCGGCCCGTCGCGACCGATAGCAAGACTGCAGGTCGACGGACGGATGAAGCCATCCATGAGAGATCCCGCGAGTCTGCACAACAGCCTTCTGATCGCTCGCGTGCTGCTGCTGCCCAAGATGTCCGGAATCGCGAGCGAGACCGTGAGCGAGACCGAGCACAGGAACGTGAACGTGGACGTGACCGCGATCGCGATCGGGACCGGCGATATGAGCGACGCTACGACTCGCCCGAGCGGTTCCGGCGACCTCGCTCGCCGTCCCCTCGCCGCTCGCGCGATCGCGATCGCGACTGGGACCGCTACGATGACCGGGACCAGTACTTCCGCCGGCCTTCTCTCGACTCGTATCGGTCACGGTCTCCCATTCCTCCGCCATATGAGCGCCACAGGGAGCCGTCCCGATTACGCTAGCCCCTAGCCAGCAATACCACTGTTCGTGACCTGGACAACTGAGAACAGAAGCTTGTGCAACGCTGATTGGAAGGGTGAGCCGGATGGGTGAGACTCGACTCACCCTGTGGGTCCGACACCTCCAGCAGACTGAGGAGGCAGCTGAGAGACCTAGTCACTCAAGACTCTTGCCAGATGCTGAGTGTATAAGGCACCAGGGCCCTGCTTTAAACCATAGAGCCTTCTTCATTCTTCAACTCATATCACTTGTCATCAGATCTCTCGCTTAGCCTAAGCGTCGTCAGGAGTGCAGGGGTGAAGGGGCTAAGCGTCGCCTGCAAGCGGGTGGTATGCATGTACAGTGGGGATCAGTAGAGAGTTGCTGAGCGAGAATGGCCGTATTGGCTGCCGCTAGACACTGCAGCATGATTGACTGGTACAGGGCGATCAGGGCATGTAACGGCTGTGTACAGTATGCCTCACAAAGAGTCCGGTCACGACAAAGGCAGCCACCCCCTGGTGATCGCTCTTGACCTCCACGAGATGGTGGCTTACCTCTCTCCCTCTACCTCCCTGCCTACCATCAACACATCGGCGTGACACCTGCAGCAGACAGCGCTCGCAGTCCGCACAGCAGCACCGACACCTGCACCTCCTCCTCCTCTTCATCACCTCCACATACACCCCTCACCAACGCTGCGCTCGCTGTATGCTGCCTCCAAGCGCGAGCACCGTAAGTCTGGGACCCATGCCGCTCATGTCCCAAACTTGCTGACCCCCACTGTATGTGTACCGAACATAAGTTGTGGCGTTAGTACACCGCCATCGCCGCGATCATCGGGACGGGACAGGACGGGCCGGGATGGGGCAACTAGAGGTCTTCTGCAGTTCTGAGGGGTGTGTAGTCCCCTACAGGAGCAGGCCTTCTGCACCATGGTACCAGCAGTGTGTCTTGAATCTTAGGTTTTCTTAAGGCTGTGAGCCATGGTACAAACGGCTTTTGCTCACAGAGGCAGCTGGCTTTTGATGGGCCTCTAGAAAGGCTCAAGAGAGCCAGGTGCATCACACAGAACAAAAAAATTGAGGCCCAAAATACAGAGTTAACACGGCTTGGTGAGACCCATGGATATGAAGCTGGGTGCCATTGGGTATGAAGCTCCATTACACTGCAAAAATTAACATCACACCAAAATAGGCAGAAAAAGGCCTTGTTCCCCTAGGGGACTACACGCCCGAAGCGTTGCAGAAGACCTCTACTGAGACGCACGCTGTCACGCAAGTCTGAAGTCAGGAGCCCGGTTACTGCCGAAGTCACGGCACATCACTAGGCATCAGAGCTGCTGTGTGCGCTAGAGACCTGGCTATGTGCAGGGCGGTGCTCGGAAATATGGCAACCACGTTGGGCGCCGGTGGCTGCTTCCTTCTGCTGGCGCAGCGGCTGGCGCGGCGCATTTGGCCTTTCGTGTCTCCTTGCAAGGATAAGGGAAGCATCCGAGGCATCTGTGACTATGTCAAGCACCATGATACATCACGCACAGCAAGCCAGATGGTGACAGTGGAGCTTCTCGAGGATCTGTGAGCCGCACGCCTGATGCACAGAATGGTTTCTCATGCTGACACAGTCGCACGCCAAAAGCACTGCCAGCAAGGCTGTCGTCGCGTTTGCCTTTCTGGCGGCCTGCTGGATTGGCTACCTTGTGGTCAAGTGCTGCATGGTCCAGCCGATTGAGCGCCGCCACCAACGGTTGGCCCTGGAGGAGGCCGCCCAGGTCGCACGTGGCGCCAACGACGTTGCGGAGGTGCAGGCTCAGGGCGCGCGTTTCCGGAACGCCGAAGGGAGGCCAAACCAACAACACGTATCGACGTCGGAGCTCGGCAAGGAGGAGAGCTAGTGTTGACAGAGATAGGCAGCGAGAGCGTGACCACTACAGGGACCGCAGCATGAGCAGGGATCGAGCTCGGGCCAGGGATACAAGAGGGACAGACGCGACAGAGATGTTAGCAGAGAGAGAGAGAGAAGCCGCGACAGAGGCGGTTTTGACAAAGACAAGCTCTGAGGCCGTGACCCAATCGTGGGTAAGCGGGGTTACGAATAGTGGCATTGCTGCCTTGAGGTCCTGATCTCGCTCACAGCTACGAGCTACCGATCACATCAGCAATGCTTTGCATGCGCGCAGCACATCCTTTCACGGCACAGCTTGATGGACCCTGACACCAGCACCAGTCTGCTCATCGACTTCCGGGAGTGGTTACAGTGGCTGCTGGTTTGCGTCATCGCCATGTGCAGTCTGACAAGTTGGTGGTCTACTCGGATGCCAACAGCGACAACATTGCTGGCGCGAGATCAACAGTACACGACCATACCTGTGAAGCAAGCGCGCGTGGAGGTTCGGAGGACCGACCTTACAGCCCACATCCGGCTCGCGTCCCATAAACACCACGTTCGCTGGAGTGTGAGACACCATCATAACGAGGACGCTGCTGTGAACGCCTGCTCAAAGTCGGCTATGATATCGTCGATGTGTTCGGTGCCAACCGACAAGCGAATCATATCACTGGTTACACCGCTCGCGATCTTCTCGTCGTCTTCGAGTTGCTCATGAGTTGTCGACCAGGGGTGGATGGCGAGAGTCTTCGAGTCACCGACACTAGACGACGGATACGCATATCACGGTCAGCACGAGCACTCAACTAAGCTCGGCGAGTTGACACTCACTTTGCAACATTCGATATCAGGTTGAATGAGTCAACAAGCTTCTGGCCGCTCTCATCGTCACCCTTCACGCCGAAGCACAACACCCCGCCGTAGCCTCTGGGACAGTACTTCGTCGCCAAGTCATGGCAAGGGTGCGACTCGAGGCCGGGGTAAGAGACCCACTTCACGTTGTCGTTGGCTTCGAGCCACTGAGCGATCTTCATGGTATTCTCCGCATGCCGCTCGCACCGCAGACTCAGGGTCTCCAGACCCAGAAGCAACTGTTGTGCGGCGAACGGATTGAGTGTGCTTCCTAGGTCTCGCAGCGTCTCAACGCGGCAGCGGACGGCAAACGCGTCTTTGCCAACAGCATCGTTGAACACCAGGCCGTGGTACCCGAGGCTAGGTTCAGCAAACTGCGGGAAGCGCTCCGGGTGCTCCGCCCAGGGGAATCGGCCGCTGTCGATCACGACGCCACCGATCGTGGTGCCGTGCCCACCAATCCACTTGGTCGCGCTGTGAACGACGATGTCGGCACCATGCAGAATCGGTTGGCAAAAGTACCCGCCCGCGCCAAAGGTGTTATCGACGATCACGGGCACGCCCTTCGCGTGCGCAGCCTCCGCGATCTTCTCAAAGTCGGGCACGTTGAATCGCGGGTTGCCAATGGTCTCCAGGTACACGGCCTTTGTCTTGGCGTCGATCGCTCTCGCGATGGCACCTGCATCGTCGCCATCGATCCACCGCGTCTCCACGCCCAGTCGCGCGATAAACACCTTGAACTGGTTGTACGTCCCACCGTACAGGTTCTTCGTGGAAACGATGTTGTCGCCCGTCCCGGCTAGCGTGGCAATGGCCATGAACTGTGCAGCCTGGCCAGACGACGCAGCGACAGCCAGTGATCCGCACTCCAAGGCCGCCATGCGCTTCTCAAAGACATCAACGGTCGGGTTCATGATGCGGGAGTATATGTTGCCCGGCTTGCGCAAACTGAAGAGATCGGCGCCATGCTCGCAGTTGTCGAAGGTATACGACTGCGTGCGTCTGGTTAGTCGGCTCAACAATTGATGCTCGTCCATCCGCTTGAGGCTTCTCTCACTGATGTCGCATAGATTGGCACGGCACGCGAGTGCGTGGTTGGGTCTGCAAGTTGACTGTGATGGCCATTATCAGCACGAGCTCTCGGCTTCCTCGACGTGGTTCGCAAGCTCACCCGGCGTGCAGCTGGAGTGTCTCGAAGCGGGGAGGCATGGCGATAGATAGTGTCGTCTCGTCTTGCTGAGATGCCCGAATCCTGTTGAGCAGAGGCTGAAGGATGTCTACGGGGACTGGCTGACAAGCAAATCAAGAGAGACGTATGGCTGAGCTTTTCTGTGCATCGGTGGCTTGTGTCGAGTCACGCAGCTTGCAGCTCCTCGCATGACACACAGTCCCCCCTCCTACACCCGACTCTGTCCCTCGTCGGGACTGTCAGGGTGGTACAATGCTGGCTTGCGATGGTGCAATCGGCTAACTGTGCACGGGCGATCTCGGATGTCGCCCCACCCCCACCTTTTGTGTAGGCGAGGCCTGTAGCATGATTCGGAGGCAACGGCGAGTAGCCAGGGGCGATTCCGGCGCGCTACGGCTCTGGCCCGGACTGAGGCCTGCACAATACGGCAGCATATCGTTTTGGACAGTTGTGCGAGGCTTTCATCCTACGGGTGTCCAATTCATTTTGCAGACAGCTTGTGACTGCAGGATGTCCGTTGTAACAACCCCTGTCTGAACGATGTAGATCTGAGAAGTGTACAGTACATGCGAATCGCAGACTGGTGCGCACGCGCGCGCCTACACTTGCGCAACGGAGGCTCGCTTTTGCTGAGGTGGTCATATGCGGCCTGCTACGGAGTCGTGGAGTTCAGGAGGATCGACTGCTGCGGTACGGCGCTGCAGCGTAGCCGCAGTACAGCAGGTACTGGGCGACGGGCGCGAGCTAGGTCTCTGAGTCGCTGTCGGGCAGCTCCTCGAGTCGACCCTGCTCCAATGCTTCTCGCACAGGATGTTTGGCGATCCCAGCGGCTTCCAACCTAAGCGGCGGGTATTAGTCTCACCGCCTCTGCACCATTCCTGGACTACAGTGCACTCAAGCATACCTCTGAAAAAGGACGAAAAGTCGCTCGGCTTCCCTCTCCTTCTGCTCGTTGGTCATCTCCGGCATACGGACCGGTCGTTCTGCGTCAAGGCGCTGCCCGGTGACCGGGTTGACCAGGTTCTGGGGTTGATCGGCAGTGGAGGCCCGTCTTGATGTCCTCGTATGCTGTGCCTCACTTGGAGCCTTCGACTGTGGGTCGAACGCGGCCTTCGCAGACTCGGGCATCGACATATTGTGGTTCACCAGAAAGCCAGCCGCATGTCCGTAGCCGATGTTGCGTACGAATGTTTCAGGGTCGCTTTCCGAGAGATCAAATAGTAGAAACCCGATTGCATCCCTCAGCTGTGTCGAAGTGGTCGTCGCGGACAGCTTGAGCAATCGCGATGCTAATGAGTCGGACTCGCCCAGCGGTAAATCACGATCCGCGCCGCTGGGAAGCAGTAGCTCTTGCATCCGCCGCTTGACCTCGGCGTCAACAGTGCCACAGATCTTGCGCAAGAGAGTCAACAGAGGGATGAGGCAAGACTCAAGCTGCTGCGTCGGCTGGTCGAGAACAGCTCGATGCAAGATGTGAATCATGTGATCAGCACTAGCTTTGTCGGGGCCACGCTGGAGGTCGAGGTTGAGCAGAGCATTGATGAGGTAGTTTATCGGCTGTTGAATCGGTGGTATCGGCAGCAAGAGGCCCTTGAGTATGTCCAGAATGGGTGTCACCGTTGGCGTAAACGCCGCTGTCTTGTCAGGACAATGTGTCGTGACGTTGAACAACAGCTTGAGCGTCTCGCACAGCCCTAGCTCATCAGCGGGAGCAAATTTCCTCGCCTTGCCTCTGCCGACCTGCCTCCGATGTCGCTCGATATGCTAATCGTGACAGATGATCACGGTGTCAGTAATGAGACTGGACCAGCCAGTGGCCATACCCCACAGGGCCGGTAGGACGAACATTGGTGATGCTAGCAGCCAGATCTCGGCGCTCAAAAAGCTCATCAAAGCTAGCATTCGTCCCGTATGTCGTGAGAAACAGCAGGCGTGCTGCGAGGAACTCGTCGTCGGAATTGGCTGCCTGCAGCCCCGCGGATGCTGTCAGTCAGATGCACGTCTCGCGCGGATGCAGGCGTTGCGCCTCACCTTCAGTTTCTCGGCGGCCTTGGGCCCGTTGCCTAGATCGACGAAGATCTGACGCATGCTGGGCTCGAGCAGCAGCGCATTGGCTAGGCACCGCATCGCTTCGCGAGATACCTCGACATCGGCGGAGTGGAAGGCATATCTCGACAACGTCTCCAGCCCCTGGAAGGAAGCCATCTGATGAGTCTTGCTGGACCCCACGAGACCGCCGAGACGTCGCGAGGAAGTCGCTCACTCCCCTCCACATACATCGCGGCAGTAGATGGCACTCGCAGTAGATGGTGTCCGGCCAAGCACCCGTAGTTGTCGGAGTGCTTTGAGCGTATCTGCAAATCACCATCGTGTCAGACAGCAGTCGGGGCGATCAGTCCAGCCGTGGCACGCACCCTCGTCAAGCGAATCGTCTGTGATTAATCGTGAGCGCAGCAGGCTTATGAGCTCGGGGGCTTCCTCGGGGTGGCCTGGCGTGCCGCACCGGCAGTCAGCACGAAGACCCGCATGCAGCGCGATGAGGCGTCGGAGGCTTCTCACCACCTGAGGCCAGGTCAGCACCAGCCATGTTGATACCTCAAGGCCACCGACTCGAGACAACGGCCGCTGCCTTCGACGTTAAGAGACTCTCGATAAGCGTCCCGCAGCCGGCATGTAGCACCACAAGAGATCGCCGCCAGCACGAGTCATGTCATGGCGTCCATATTCCCTGGTCGCATGGAGTCCAGTCCGCGTGCCGGCCCTGCTGTCCGCCTCCTTCTCCTCAGCTCGATCAGAGCCGCGACTTGCGGATGAGCTGCCAAAGGCACCTCTCATTGCATTGCTGGCGCCAGGCCGAGCATGTCTCGCCATGCACCTGGTGCATGCAGTCTGAGCGGCTGCGTGCCGAGCGCATGCCACGCCGCATTGGCCCGCCAAGTCCACAGGCACATCTCGCCCGCACGGTCCACCCGTATAAAAATCCGCCGACCCTGTTGCTGCTGCTGCTGCGTCGCCTGCTGCCAGAAATCCGGGCATGGAAGACGCTGAACACGTCCTGCTCAAGGCGGTGCTTCGTGGGCTGGTGTGCAAGCAGCGCCGCCGCCTGCTGCACTTTTTCCAGCACTGACGAGGGCCTCGAGACCCGAGGAGGTTGCGCGAGCCCCGCATAGCCGGTGACCGTGGCCTGGATCTCGTCAGGGAATGCCACGCCCTACGGAGATGCCGCGTCCAGACATTTGAACGGCAAGACTATCGAGCCTGCTCGAGCAGGTGAGTGTCCCCGAGCTCGCGAGGTTGCGCAAAGCTTGTTGCAACTCGGTTCTAACTCAATGGGTTGAGACCAGCAATGGCAGAGCGACGTGGCAGGCCAATGCGGCTACTGCAGCAAGCCGGACGATTCCTCACCTGGTTGTTCCCGCTGGACTTCCTGACGCTGCACTATGCGTACTACTTTTTCACGGTGCTCCTTGCGAGCGTCATCATATGGGGCTCGTCGACGCCGTCGCATGGTGTGAAGGTACCCTTCACCGACGCCCTGTTCCTCAGCGTCAGCGCCATGACGCTGTCTGGTCTAAACACAATCAACTTGTCCGACCTCAACACGTTCCAGCAGGTCGTGCTGTTCATCCTGACCATCATTGGCTCGCCGGTGCTGGTCTCAGCAGTCGTCGTCATGGTCAGGAAGCAGGCGTTCGAAGATCAATTCAAGAGCCTGGCTGAGGAACAGAGGAGGTCGGTCGCTGGATCGCCATTGTCGGCGGCACTAACGTACAATGGTCAGCAGCAGTTTCAGCATCAGCAGTCAGGCGAGGGGTTCGGGACTAATGAGTCCAAGTTCGCTGAACCACCAGCAAGCCTGCCATCGTACAAGCTGGCCTCGAGCCGTGGCTTGACGCAGCTCAGCGAAGGCGTTCACGGGCTTGTCGGGCGCAATGCGGCTTTCTATGGGCTCACACGGGACGATCGGCGCAAGCTGGGTGGTGTTGAGTACCGGGCTCTCAGGTTCCTACTCGTGGTTGTTCCCGCCTACAGTGCGAGCTTCCAGATACTGGGCGCCCTTGGCCTGGGAGCCTGGATTGCCAACCATCAGCCTGAGGCTGCAAGGGAGAACTCGATCCATCCTTGGTGGGCGGGCGTCTTCAATGCCATTTCGGCCTTCAACAACAACGGCATGTCGCTTCTGGACGCTAATGTCACGGTGTTCCAGACGTCACCGTACGTTCTGCTGACGATGGGGCTTCTTATCCTGGCGGGACATACGTGCTTCCCGGCCTTTCTCCGTCTGATCATCTGGTCGTGGCTGAAGGTGCTGCCGGACCGGCCCAGGTGGCATGAGTTCCGAGTGACACTCCAGTACCTGCTGGACTACCCTCGACGCTGCTACACACATCTGTTCCCTGCCAAACACACCTGGTTCCTCGTCGGCTCTCTGATTGTCGTCAACGGGATCGACTGGTCGATGTTCGAGGTCCTCAACATCGGGAACAAGAAGATCGGCCACCTCTCAACGGGTACGAAGGTGCTCGACGGCTTGTTCCAGGCGTTTGCCGTGCGCAGCGGCGGTTTCTACGTCGTGCCCATGGCAGACTTGCGGCTCAGCATGCTGGTGCTATACGTCATTATGATGTACCTCTCGGTCTATCCGGTGGTCATCACGATGCGCAACTCCAACGTCTATGAGGAGCGGAGTCTGGGGTTGTTCCCTGACTTCGACTCGCAGCCGTCACGGGTGATTACCGCCTACCGCCATGTGCGGAGGTCGTTCAAGGGGGTAAGGCAGCGTCGCAGGCATGCGGGAAGCGAGAACGCGGTCGAGATGGACGATGATGATGCCTCGGACCATGCGACGCTTCAGACCACCAGCGATCCCGACGAGTCGCGCGCCTACTTCATCCGTCACCAGATCCACACTCAGCTCGCCCACGATTTGTGGTGGATCGCCCTTGCAGTGTTCCTGGTCTCGGTCATCGAGGCGCACAACATCGAGCAGGATCCCGTGACTTTTAGCGTCTTCAACATCATCTTCGAGACGATCTCGGGCTATGGCTGCGTGGGTGTCAGCACAGGCGTGCCGAGCAAGGGGTACTCCTTCTCCGGTGCCTGGCACAAGCTGAGCAAGCTCATCCTCTGCGCGGTCATGCTGCGCGGCAGGCATCGAGGACTGCCCGCTGCTATTGATCGCGCCGTCCTGTTACCGGGCGAGCATCTGGCCACTGCGGAGGAGGAGGATCAGATACGGCGCCAGGAGACGAGACAGCCTATGGAGCTGACCAATGTATAGACGAATATCATCGTGCTTAATGCGTCTACTGGCCTCAACATCTAGCATCAGCATTGCTTGTAGTGCCCCTTAGACGTGCACAACCATCCTGTATCGCCTCTCGTAGCAGGTACCCCATGCTCCGCTGAGCTCAGCACATAGCACTCGCGAGGTCTGCAGACTCTCAGGTGTGAGTACGTGGCTGACAGGCCCTGCAGCCTACGATTCAGGGCTTGAGATGACCGGCAGACGGAAGGTAGTATGTACGGACATGGAACTGTATTGCATGCCAACAGTACAAGCAAACGCTTCAACGTGAGTATTCAACAAAGCAGAGCATATGGCAGCAGCATGCTATGCAGGACAGGCGCGCCTGAGGGTATGCCGTTGAACGACGGCAGATATCGAACGAAACGGCAACATATGAGCAGATAGTCCAGTTATCTCGTCATTACCAGACTTGGTCGTAGGCGACTCCAGTTGCACGCTTAGAAGTCGTCGACCGCATCGAACCCGTCGCCATAGCCGTCTCCGTAGCCATCGGTGTATCCATCCTGCATACCCTCCTTGTACGCATCGACGTCGTTGCCACTGTCAAATGCGTTCGCGAGCATGGCGCCACCCAGGAGACCACCGCCAACACCGAGTGCCGCGGCGGCGCCCGTGCTCATACGTTGAGTGCGATCAGCGCACCCAGCGCGTACATCGGCGCGCCCCTCAGCCTCCTGCGGGAGGCAGGAC
>JAGYHY010000254.1:0-12116 GCA_024244165.1 Ascosphaera acerosa | reverse complement strand
CCACGTCGCAGCGTCTGCCATCGTTGACCGCCGGTCGTTGCCGCGCCCAGCCGGCTGCGCCTGGCTCCACGGGCGGCGCCGGCCCGATGCGGAGGAGGGTGTCCGCAACGCCTTCCACCGGCTGCGTGCCATTACAGCATGGAGTCCGTGCGGTCGCACACCGCCGACGAGATCCTGGAGCTGATGAACAAGACCCCGCTGTTCATGACGGACATCGACAAGGCGATGGAGGGCGACGAGACCAACGACGCCATCGAGGCGATGAAGTCGCTGCAGGCCGAGGGCACGCGCGCCGAGATCGCCCAGGGCCTGCGCGAGAACGGCAACGAGCTCACCCGCATGAAGCGCTTCAAGGAGGGCCGCGACGAGTACACCCAGGCCATCGGCGTGCTGCTCGGCCCGGACAAGTGGGCCAAGAGCGAGGACCCGCAGGCCGACGCGCGGGTCGAGCGCGGGGTGCTGGAGGCGTGCTATGCCAACCGCGCGCTGTGCAATCTTGAATTGAGTACGCAAGCCCGGAACTACTCCGCCTGACACGATATCCTACTGACACCGCGCGTGCTGATCCCACAGAAAACTACCGATCCGCCACGCTGGACTGCGCACAGGCACTCAAACTCAATCCGACCAACATCAAAGCATACTACCGCTCGGCGACCGCGCTGCTCGCCGTCGACCGGATCGAGCAGGCGGAGGACGCGTGCGCGCGCGGGCTGGCGCTCGACCCGGCGAACAAGGCGCTGCAGGCGGTGGCGGCGAAGGCGTGCGCGCGAGGCGCGCACCTGGCGGAGCTGGCCGCGAAGAAGCAGGCGGGGGAGCAGCGCGCGGCGCGGGCGGCGCTGACGCTGCAGACCGCGCTGCGGGCGCGCGGGATCCGCACGCGCGCGACGGCGCAGCCGCCCCACCTCGACGACGCTGCGATGCACCTCGACCCGGACCCGCTGGCGGCCACCAGCGAGCTGGTCTTCCCCTGCGTCCTGCTCTACCCGCTCGACGCGCAGTCGGACTTCATCAAGGCGTTCCGCGAGACGCAGTCCATCGCCGACCACCTCGCGTACATCCTCCCGCTACCCTGGGACGCGGCGGGCGACTACGCCCCGGATAAGGTGGAGTGCTACTTGGAGACGCACACCGGCGGGCTCATCAAGGCTGGCAAGCGCATGTCGCTGCTGAAGATCCTCAGCGGGGGCAAGGTCGAGGTCGTGGACGACATTGTCACCATCAACGTGGTCCCGACGGCGAAGGCGGCGAGGTTCATTGCTGAGTTCAAGGCCAGGAAGGCTGCTGAGAAGAGCGGGTGAGGGTTCAGCTGGCTGGCCAGCTGCAGTACAGCCACACCTGCTGGATTGACTGCCATCGCACACCCAGGTGGACCGCGCTCCGCAGTTGGCGTCCGCATAGCCGACCGCTCGCTGCCCGCGCATAAGACCTGCGAGTTGCGGGTGCGTCCGCCAATGGTTGGGATAGGAGGAGAGGGCGGGGGGGAGGCACAAGACGGTATCGTGGGAGAGTGATAACCGCCGCGTCGCGAGAGCTACGGCAGCATTGCATGTCTGATGCTGATAGCCCACGAAGCCGGCGCAGGCCAGGCAAGCCAAGGCGGTCCTGCAGCCGTCCGCCACTGCCTTCCACGCGCCATGCTCGGCAGCATCTCTCCGCCGTCACCGTCATGAGGTTGTCAGGCGGTCCAGGAGGCCGGCGGAGATGGTTACGATGTACGAGCCATAGACGAGCCGCCCACTCGCTTGTGCAGCCAACTGTGGCATACATATATGTTGTACTCATCTCAACTTCTGGACAAACGTTGCTATCGCCACCTGATCTCCTTGCCTCCGACCCTTTTGATGTACCCCTGCGCGCGGACACTAGCTGGGCAGTGCCGACTACGGCAGCTCACTCAGCCCGCCTTCACCCTGCCCTCGCAGGAGAGGGATGCGCCATGCCCAGCAAGCCTGGCTGGCAACGATCTGCGCAGGGGCAGCCTGCTTCGGCTAGCAGGCGTGCGGCTCGTAAGAGTCTCCGGGCCGTCGCAAACCTTCTCCTGAGTCGGCCGGCCTGACTCGGCAGCCCATAGCCTCCTCCGCCGCCTGCATGTCGATTCCTGCCCCTGGCCACGCCGCTGTCTCGTCCACTGGACGGCGCAAGAGTAGGCGCAAGTAGTATCTGGCTAGCTAGGCCGCCGCCATCAGCCCTTCCCGTCCAGCTGATTGTTGCTATTCCTGGTGCCGGCAGTACTGCTGCGCGGCGGTGAGGACGTACTCGAGCCAAGTACAGTCGGTCATGAAATTGTTTGGACACTGAGCGTGAGAGACAAGCGGGGGGCTGTCCCAGCTGAAGACGCACCCCCCGTACCCCACGGCATGCTGCTCGACGCCACGTACAATACAGCAACATCGATCGTCACCGCCGCCACTCGCCACTCGCCACTCGCCACCGCCGACCGACACTTGACGCTTCGACGCCACCATCAGCAGTGACAGCAGCGCCAGCGACCGGCTTGGCCAGCACCGTCCGCATCGCTGAGTCTAGCTGCCATTGGTGCCCTATTGGCGCTGTCCCCCCTTCTCCGCCCAGTCGCCCAATCACCCAGTCTCGCCCTCGTCGCTCGCCGCCGCCGCCGCCCTGCCGGCCCGGTCGTCATCAGGCACCGCTCGTCGTATCGGCCCGCAGCAAGGGCCTGTTCGCCTACTTGCGCGCTGATAGTGGACGGCGCACCGCCAGACAGGCCCGACACCAAGCCTCGTGACTCGCCCGCATCGTCTCGCCCACGCTCTCGTCCGATCCACCGCTCACCATGTCGGCGCCGTCGTCGTGAGTTCGCATCGGTCCCACGGCCGACGACCTGCCTGCCTGTTCGCGCACGTGCTAATGCTGATCCCGCCTCGCGCGGCATTCGCAGCATCAACGTCAACGACCCGGCGCTGATATCGCTCGTCAATAAGCTCCAGGATGTCTTCACAACAGTCGGTGTACGTACCAGTCTGCAATCACCCGACCGCGAGACGTGGTCAGCGCAGACCTGCCAGAACGAACCCGTCATGCTTGCGCTCGCAATCGCTAACCTAACCCGCGATCCCGCCCGGCCTTGCAGGTGCAAAACCCGATCGACCTGCCGCAGATCGTCGTGGTCGGCTCGCAGTCCAGCGGCAAGAGCTCAGTACTAGAGAACATCGTCGGCAGGGACTTGTAGGCACAGGACCCGACCGGCGCTCACCTCCCCGACTCGCGAAGGCGGCCGAGACTGACACCCCACCCCCAACCTGATTAGCCTACCCCGCGGCTCCGGCATTGTCACCCGCCGACCCCTCGTCCTCCAGCTGATCAACAAGCCCGCGGCCGCCCGATCGCCGTCCACAGTCACCGAGGAATCGGCCGTCGACACCAGCAACGACAAGGAGGCCAACCTCGACGAGTACGGCGAGTTCCTGCACATCCCGGGCCAGAAGTTCTACGACTTCAACAAGATCCGCGATGAGATCGTGCGCGAGACCGAGGCCAAGATCGGCCGCAACGCAGGCATCTCCCCCGCCCCTATCAACCTGCGCATATACTCCCCCAACGTCCTGACCCTGACGCTGGTCGACCTGCCGGGCCTCACCAAGGTGCCTGTCGGCGACCAGCCGCGCGACATCGAGCGCCTCATCCGCGACATGGTGCTCAAGCAGATCAGCAAGCCCAACGCCATCATCCTCGCCGTCACCGCCGCCAACCAGGACCTCGCCAACTCCGACGGCCTGAAGCTCGCCCGCGAGGTCGACCCGGAGGGCCAGCGGACCATCGGCGTCCTCACCAAGATCGATCTCATGGACGAGGGCACCGACGTCGTCGACATCCTCGCCGGGCGAGTCATCCCCCTGCGGCTGGGCTACGTCCCGGTGGTGAACCGCGGCCAGCGTGACATTGAGAACAAGCGGGCCATCTCGTACGCGCTGGAGCACGAGAAGAACTTCTTCGAGAGCCACAAGGCGTATCGGAATAAAGCGAGCTACTGCGGCACGCCGTATCTGGCCAGGAAGCTGAACCTGGTAGGCAGGCAATCCACCCACCACTCCCTTGCAGCTTGCTCGTACTGATCGTCCTGACCCCCTCAACCCCCAGATCCTCATGATGCACATCAAACAAACACTGCCCGACATCAAGGCCCGCATCCAGGCCTCGTTGCACAAGTACACCGCGGAGCTCGCCCTGCTCGGCGACTCGATGCTGGGCAACAGCTCCAACATCGTCCTGAACATCATCACCGAGTTCAGCACCGAGTACAGCACCGTCCTGGAGGGCAAAAACCAGGAGCTCTCCAGCATCGAGCTCTCCGGCGGCGCGCGCATCAGCTTCGTCTTCCATGAGATCTACGCCAACGGCATCAAGGCCGTCGACCCCTTCGACAACATCAAGGACCTCGACATCCGCACCATCCTACACAACACCTCCGGCTCGTCGCCGGCGCTGTTCGTCGGCACGGGCGCGTTCGAGATCATCGTCAAGCAGCAGATCAGGCGGTTGGAAGAGCCGTCGCTGAAGTGTGTCTCGCTCGTCTACGACGAGCTGGTCAGGATCCTCACGCAGCTGCTCAACAAGCAGCCGTTCCGCAGATACCCGCAGCTCAAGGAGAAGTTCCACAGCGTCGTTGTCGCCTTCTTCAAGAAGGCCATGGAGCCCACAAACAAGCTGGTCAAGGACCTCGTCGCAATGGAGTCGTGCTACATCAACACAGGCCATCCTGACTTCATGAGCGGACAACGGGTGAGTGACGCAGTCTCTCGACGATCACAAGTGCGTGATCGCGCTGACACGGTGTTTGTGACAACGTATAGGCCATGGCGATCGTCCACGAGCGCCAGATGGCCGGCAAGCCCGTCCCCGTCGACCCCAAGACCGGCAAGCCGCTGCCGCCATCCCAGCACCCCAACCGGGCCAGCACACCGGAGATCGAGCCGCCAGCCGCGCAGGGCGGCAGCTTCTTCGGCAGCTTCTTCTCGTCCAAGACGAACAAGAAGAAGATGGCTGCGATGGAGCCGCCGCCACCCTTGCTCAAGGCGTCCGGCGCCCTGTCAGAGAAGGAGAGCGCCGAGGTTGAGGTCATCAGTACGTGCCCGTGACTGCTCGGCCGTCTTCGGGGCGCGAAGCCAATGGAATCTTGACTGACATCTTCCCAGAACTCCTGATCGGATCATACTACAACATCGTGAAGAGGACGCTCATCGACATGATTCCCAAGGCCATCATGCTCAAGCTCGTACAGTACGTGGCATGCTTCTCGTCCTAACCCAGTCCATTCACCACTCCCACTAACGATCTCGCGTCACCGCCCCGCACAGGCTTTCCAAAGAGGAGATGCAGCGAGAACTGCTTGGCAACCTCTATCGCGCGGAGCAGCTCGACGACCTACTGCGGGAAAGCGAGTACACGGTCCGTCGGCGCAAGGAGTGCCAGCAGATGGTGGACAGCTTGTCCAAGGCGAGCGAGATCGTGAGCCAGGTGCAGTAGTCAGCGGTGGATCTGAATGTACCAGGCTCGGTCCGGCATGCGATGGCGCTTCCAGATCACCTGCCCCTTCCATCCTGTCAACTACAACCCCGCCGACACGATTGCGCTACCTGAACGAACCTGCCTTGAAAATGCCGAGCTATACCAACGTCCTCGCCATGCCAGTAGCCCATCTGCATTGCAGTTGCGAAGCAGTAGTGCGATTCTTAGAATGCCCCTCCTCAGGACTTCTGGAGCCAGCAATGACAGCAGCGCCTTCACATTGTGCATCTTGAGATCGGCACTGCATATGGTGATGCTTGCCATCAGGTAGTACTATCTGATCGGTGCCTGTGCTTGTAGATGGTGCCCGCCCAACAGATCACATGCTTTCTACTGTACAGTCACCAGACAGCGGGTTGAATGAAGGTCCTGCGGCTGATCATGGGTAGCTAGTGTAGCCATGGCAATCCTCCAATACCACTTCGCGGGATTTGGCCACGATGGTTGCCGCTTGAGACGATCATGGGAGGGCCTCTCTGCAGAACACTCCCACCCGCTTCTCCTGCTCCGACAGCCTGGGCTCATTGGACACGCGCCAGATCAGCGGCGCGTCGTGCGGCTCATTCTCAGCCGCATGGTAAGCAAGATTGCTGCAGACGGACTGAGCGGCGTCGATGCAAGTCAGCCTGGTTGTTGTGCTCATATTGAGGGCACGAAACATGGGCACTCACCTGCATCTTAACGGCAAGGTCCTGCACGCCGGAGAAGAGAACATCGTCTTTGCCCACAACAATTAGCGTCTCCCGCGCCTGCAAATCCTTCCACCACTCCGCGGGCGCTTTCAATGGCTCGCTGTAGTTGTCGGACCCCCTGCCTGCGAGAAACCCATCGGCCCATTGCTGCAGCCCGTCCGCACAGATGAAGTCCTTCTGTTCATTGGCCGCGACCGACGGCCCAGTGGTGTCGAAGCTAACCCAAGGCGCCACGAGGAAGAGGCCCGCGAACGGCTCCTTCAGGACGTAGGGCTCGATCTCGGGATGCGGGTGACTGAGGTGTGAGAGAATACCGAGACAGAGGTTCCCGCCAGCGGATGCGCCGCCCAGGACAATGTTGCTAGGAGATCTGCCCGTCTCCTTGATGATGTACTTGATTGCTTCAACGCCCTGTATCTGCTGCCGCGGATACGTGGCCTCGGGAGTGAGACCGTACGTAACGCAGAAGATGCAGGCATCCTTGCCTGCTGCTTTCAGTTCGGCGAGCAGATCCCATTGGAAGTCGTAGATGGCCTCAGACGCGCCGTTGGCATAACCTCCACCTAATAGCCGTACGAGCTGGTCAGTGACTGTTGCGAAAGACCTCACCACCGCTCACGCGCAGGCGACAATGCCGCGGGAGACTGACCAGGGAAGAAGATGATGACATTCTTCGCATGCTTGTCACCAAGCCAGTGCCCGTATGCCCCGCCCTTCAGAGCAACGGTGCGGGGCGTGAATCCCTCTTTGTGAGCGAACGCTTCGTAGTGGTGGTCTCCTTGACCCAGCACATATCTGGGAGATGCCACAAGTCAGTCGATCGAACCGGCTAAGCACAAGTGAGGCAGACAGTCGCAGACTCACTGTTGCTGCCTGATGTTGAGCACCCGGCTCATGGTCCTCAGCGCAGCACACCAGAAACGGGACCGCCATGACGCTGTTGGACTGCCGTTGCCTCTGAGCACAGCAAGTAGACCAGCGGCGGCACATCTGCATGCAGCAGGGAACAGGCCAAGCTTCTCAATGAAGCTCAGCCGGACGGGCGGCGTGCGCAAAGGCGCCGCCATGCCGGGCTGTACCGGACCGTGTGGCTGGTGAGCGAGTCGACAGGCACGGAGTTTGCGAGTTGGAGCTCCAAGAGTGCAACTCGTGCAAGATTGGTATGGTGGTTGACAGCTGCAGGCAGTCGTTGTTTTCAGATTGCTGGCATGTGCGACAAGGCATATGGCGTTGTATGTACAGGTGCGGTGCGGCATGTAGGTGCAGAAGTGGATGCGACAGGAAGTGTCAAATGATCATGATAGGATGCGGCAATGCGGCCAGTGTGGGGTATATGATCCGAGGGGTAAGAAAGGCAGCAATATGGTGAATCGCCAAGTACGGATGCTAGTACGCATCAGTTGGGGAACTCTGAACTAGCGGGAAGATGATGCAGTAACCGTGCCACCTCGTCCGCCGAGTAGCCAATGAACACGGGGCCATTGAAGACCACCGGCCTGTCGCTTGAGCTGGCGGAGTGGCGCTGATCGAAGCCATCGGACGATCGCGCGGGGGGCCTGCGAGGTGTTGTGTACTGAGGCAGTGGTGACTCTCCTTGCTGCTCGTCTTTGCCATGCGCGGTAGCCTTTATAGTGCGGTGCTGGCCCTGGTTGCGGTGTTTTCCCGCAGGTTGCGCACCATCCTTGCCAGTCGAGCTGATCACATTGGCATAAGGGTCGGTGGCGCCCATCCTGTCGAACGGGCATTTGGCCGCAGTGTCAGGCTGCGAGTGCGGGCGAGCAGGCTCCGTTCCGGCAAGGCCGTCATCCACTCCGCGACTGACAGCAACAGGAGCCTCCGCTTGAGGCGAGGCCAACCGGTGCGACAGGGGTACATGTACACCCCAAGGCCGCGAGGGAGATTCGCCTAGTCGGACCTCCCTGAGGACAGGCCGGACGAAGTGGCCCTCTCGCTCTGTGTCCTCGACAAGGTGCTCCTTGTCATCTTGCGGCGTAGACGACCGGCGATGGCCAGGCTTCACCTCATGCTCGGGATCATGGACAAGGGTGCTACCCGATTGCTCCTTGACGTCGTCCGCCCAGCTGCAGATGCGATCCACGCCCTCCGTTGACAGTCTCGCAGCATGCTGAGGCGGGACAGCAGCGGTCTCTTTGTGATCTTCATTCCCGACAGCGCTCGCGCTTCCGTCAAGATACCGCTTGTGATACTGTCCAAGTCCCTGGATCATGGTGACCATATCGCCGTACTTCTGATCGATCTGACGGATGCAGTGCGCGTTCTTCTGGATGCGCTCAATACAAATGGCATGGCTGCGCGGCAGATCATGCTTGTGTGCTTCGAAATACTGTGCTACCTCCTCGGGCGACTGATCTTCCAGGTGTCGAATGGGGCACCTGTTGGTGACGATCGAGCTGCTGCCCTTGACCGAAGTCGCGCCACCAATGCTGCTGGACGCGCCATCTGCGTTGCGCTTCGACTGCAATTGAGGAGAATCATGCGACGGCGCGACCGCGACTGGCTGACCACACGGTGTATTTGCAGCGCCAGGCGATCTACCGTCAGCCGATGCGTCAATGGTGGGAGCATTGGCAATGCCAGTGCCAGTGCCATTGCCATTGGCATTAGCCACGGCGCTCCCAACCTTCGAGGCAACAGCAGCAGCGAAGGGGCATTGAAGCTTGCCACGGACACCGCCGGCAGTGGTGAAGTCTTTTTCAAGACCAGCAGGTGCGAACCTGTTGGCCTTTGCGGCACTCGCACCGCCTACACGCTTCCAGGTCTGAATGGCCTTGGAGACCGCCTTCACCTCCATCTGCGTGATGATGCCGGCTTCCTCGGCAGGTGAGATCCATTTCGTTACATCAAGGGGTACTGGCACGGTGGTCGCCGATATATTGTCCGGATGTATCTTCTCGCATATGTGGTATTCATGAGCAGACCTATCTCCTATTCTATTGAGCAGCTTGATGTACTGAGTGTTGAGGTCATGTTAGCAACGGACATCCATGAGATGTATGCGTGCGTGAAATGATAAGGCTAATAGGAGTCGCGATCAGGTAATACATGCTATTTTCTCCGTCACCATCATCCCACAAGGGGACTGCTGATCTAGAGCTAATTTGAGGGTTGTTTCTCATCATGCGAGGAAGTGTCGGGGCAGACGAAAGACTGGAGAGGCCAGGGCAGCTTGCAGGGATAGCAGGGGACATAGCACATACCTCATCGCGAGCGAACGACAGACGGCTTCGCAACTCCTTCTCCAGGACGGCATACTTCTGAGCCGACCTGAGAAGGGCGCCAAAGCCCTCTGCCAGGGCAGCAACCTGCCTCTCCTGCTCGGGGCGCGGGTGCTGCACCGCAGACATCGTCGAGGCAGCCCCCAGGGGCAGTGTGGACGCAATTGAGACGCACAAGCAAGGATCGGCCCGAGATCACGACGGAGGGAGGGAGGCTCATTTATGCAGCAGCGTGTCGAGGAGGTGAGGTGAGGTTGCGAGTTGAGGTTGAGAGTGAGATTGGCAGGTGGGGGACGAGGCGGGCGGATCGGGACTAGCGCTCACGTGCGGTCAGGTGATCCGTCCTCTTGGCATCGGGCTCAGGGGCAGACGAGGGGGAGAAACGAGAGAGCAGGAGTAGAGGGCGATGGGAAGGGTGGAAGAAGGTGGAAGGGGAGCAGAGCGATGGGCACCGAGGGAGCTGGTAGATTGGAGATACGCCGAGGAGAGGTTGAAGGATCTCAGTGGTCAAAGATAGGGAGTATTGTGACGATGGGCGGCGAAGGCGCAGTCACCGCCGCGCTCGAGGCCTCCTGACCCGCTGAAGCAGTGCAAACACAGCGAAAAATGCAGCATAGAAAGCCAAAGAGATGTATATGCGAGCACCAAAGCCGGCAACCTGCCCGACAACCTGCCCGGCCACCTGTGCTGAAAGATGGCGTCCGCCAGTGCTCAACCTCGAAGCCGTTGTTGTGACTACCATTGGTGATGCGGATGCTGCCTCCGAGAAACGCCCAACGCCATTAGGGGAAAAGAAGGTTGGCAATAGGAATGCCCTGGGACCGGACGGAGTACCGCCGTCTGAGGCCGACGCCAACGGCGTGTTGAAAGTATGAGTAGACGCGCTCCCCTCCGCCGATGAGCACGACGCTTAGGGGTTGTGGGCGGGGGACGCCGCCAACGACGGTCTGGATCTCGTCGAGGAGCGGGCGCACGTTCAATTCGTGATCTGCAGAGAATGCCGGCGGAGGCCTGAACATCGACGAGTCGCGCTGCTGCGGCGTCGAAGACGTTGGTTGCGGGTCGAACCCTGGCCTGGCCCCCTCGTTTCCTGCACCGCCCGTGTCCTGATCTTCGTCGAAGGAGACCACCACGACCAGCTGCAGCGACGAGGCGCTTGGGCGGAAGGCAGGTATGTTGCTGATCTTCCGCGAGAAGCTGCATCCGCCACGCTTGATCACTACTAAGTGATGATTTCTCACGATGCTCAACGGCAGACGGTGGTCGCACAGCTCGTCGGTAACGTAGACGGCAGACCAGGGCAACGGACTCACGGCCCGTAACCTGTCCTCGGCGCTGGCAGTGCCAGCCTGCATGGGCTGTAGAACAGCGTCTTCCACTTCTGGCGGCGGCGCGGCTCCCTTTCCCGAGGACGTCATGGCTGGTACCAGGATCCGCACGACCTCATCGTGTGGTGTATGCTTGTCAATGCCGTCCGACTCCTCGTGCAGCAGGGACGCGATTTGACCCATCAACGACGACAGCGCTTCCTTCAGAGGGGCCTGGTCGAGCACTGCAGCCGCGGTGGCTCCAGGCTCCGACGCAGCTGTCGTGGTGGCTTCGCCCGCGTTCACAGAGACCACCTTACCAAGCTTGCGAACCACCGTGTTCACGCCAGTATGCTGAGCTGGTTTGGCCCAGCTGGGATCAAGGTCGAGCAGAAGATCGATGGCCTCTGCGTCTTCCACTTTCTCAAAGTTGGCATCGGCCGGATTGAGGAGGGCGGTTGCTCGACGCGATATGTACACCTGCTCATCCTTGCCAAGAGGGATGTTGTTGATGACTTGGATGCGAAATGCAAACGCTTGCGCTTGCTCTTGCTGTGACTCTGGGAAGTTGGTAAGAGCTGCTGTGTGCACGGGCACATCCTGGATCAGGCCTAGTCGCAGCCCAGCGAGCGAACGTACAAGAATGCCGTCCTGTACCCGCTCCAGAGGGAAATCGCTTAACGAGGTGCCGACCAGCGGTGGGAAGGACAGGTCGAGGGTCGGGCGAAGCACCATCGGAGCGCACGTCGCATTCGCAGGGTGCAGCTTGGCAGGCAATGTCCATGGAAAGACCAGGGAAATGGCCTCGGGAGCTGACCTATCATCCGCGGTGGTACTAACGTTGCCATGCGGAGCAAGAATCTGAAGAGACTCTTCATCAGACGACTCCTGCTCAGTCAATCGCGCCAGGCTTGCGGCGTGGAAAAAGTCCGGCCGCATGGGCACCGAGGGAATACCCAACGGCGGTGTGCTGGCCGCCGGACAGGTGGCCGGGGCCGAGCGCACTGTGCCACCATCCTGAGCCCGCTCAGCTGATGGCGATGGCATGCTGGATTGGGCGGCACCAGCAGGGATGATCAGAGGATGTGCCTCCGTGCTGAACACGAAGGGCGCATCGAGGTGGTTGAGTGGGTGGTCTGGCGTGAAAAGCAGGTACAGATACTTCGCCGTCTCGCCGAGGACGAAGCTTTCCATGCGGTCCAATTTCTCACCCGTTCGGACGTCCACGAGCCCAGCCCATCCGCACTCAGTCCAGCAACGTCGCTGCATGTCTCGCAGCACCATCTCGCCGACATGTTGGAACCAGGGGTCGCCCGTAGCTCTGTAGAGGTAGTACGTGGACTCGACGAACTCGG
>JAGYHY010000253.1:0-12121 GCA_024244165.1 Ascosphaera acerosa | reverse complement strand
GCAAGGTGCTCATGTGCCTTTACGAGGTTGGTCAACAGCCAGTGCCGTAATGGACGCCCTACCTCATCCGATTGCACCTCTCTGGATGCCGCATGCGCACCTGTTGCAGCCGGCCAGTATTCTGCTTGGGCGACATGGCAATGTCGGTCCAAACACAGACGCAGACGCGGACGCAAACGCAAACGCAAACGCGAGCGCAGCAAGCTGATGGCCAGGCCATTCCAATGGCCGTGCTGGCGGATTTAGTTGGAGCTGGAGGTTGGACTCCCCGTTGCTCGTCTCCTCCCTGAACTGGTCCAGACTCTTGATCCTCAGGGGCTCGCCCGAGCGTCGTAGCAGAAGCGCAGGCGCAAGCGACCCTGTCGTGCGCGACCTGGGCTCTAACGGCGCACCGTGCACGCTTGGGCTCAAGCCGCCAGCTGGAAACCGACGCACCGACGCACCGACGCACGAGTCACGGTCGCTCTCTCGCCCATCAGATTGAGCCTACGCCTGCATTGCTGGCTTGGCCCGACTGGCGTGCACGGTCGTGAAGTCGCCTGTCTGCTGTCCGCTGGTGCTCTCACGTGCTCGTGCTGGTGCTGGTGCCCCTCGCCCCTTCAACATGTGCAGCCTGAGCCTGACGGGCGCCGTCGCTGAGCGGGTAAGAGCAGCATTGGGGCGCGTGGCGTGCAGCTCAGCGTTGGCTCATGAGCCGCGAGACTCACCCGCCTCCCTGCCAAATGCCAGAGTGTCTTCTCAGCCCGGACCGCGACCGCCATGCGGGTTGCGACGGTACGGTGGTGTTGTGACACCGGCCTTGCCACGAGACACATGTGACACGGCGAGGACGGGATGGTCCAGTGCTACGTACGGTGCGACGACGAGACGCGCCGATCGGTCCGACCACGCTGGGAGTGTTGGCCGCCACGCAGTTGTATCAGCACGGATGCTATGATGATTTATATATTGGAGTGCCTAGGTTCAGGCATGCTATGCTGACAGACTGGCTATGACGGAGTTGCCGCACAACCATCGCGTTGTTAGGCGAAAAGATGGGCGCGGCGATCTGAGGCGGCGTTGTGGTGGTGGTGGAAGCTGCAGGCGGCGGGCATGCTGAAAGCACGCGTGTCAATAGCTCCCTCATCGCGAGCAAGACGCTCGGTGGCCCCGACACCTCTGCGACGGGCAGGCGTACTTGATCGTCATAGTTGCTGCCCGTACCGCTTAGCATGCCAGCCAGCCATGTGCTCTTGGTGGGTTATCTCCACCAAAAGGTGACGGGCGAGGAGAAGTGCAAGTAGCCCTCCGCATGTAGCATGTCCATGAGTAGCCAGCCTTGCCACGGGGTCTGCAAGCTAGGCCGCAGACATCGGCAAGCGGCGAGCACCGATCATGTGCACGTTGGTGCAGAGCAGGGCCCTGATCTGCCAAGTAAGCAGCGCAAGGCTGTAGCTGGGCGATGGTCGTCTCCCAGGTCATGTGCCACCAGCTCCTCAAGGCTTGCTCGTCACGACCTTCGTCTTCGTCCTCGTCTTCGTCGTCTTCTCCCTCTTCTCCCTGGCAGCCTGCGTCTGCTCTGCCCGGGCAGCAAACTTCTCACGAGCCAGGTCCAGGCGCGACTTCTTCTGCGTAGCCTCGCCCGCCCCCCGCTCCCCGTCAGCGGCAGTGGCAACCCCAGGCGCAGCCGACTCTCCCTTCGCCAGGGCCTTCCAGCCGCCCCTCTGCCTCTTGTACAGGTCCATGTGCCAATTGCGCCAGACGGCGCGGCCGAGGAAGGAGTCGCGCAGGGCCGGCTCGTGGCTGGCGAGCTCGGCCGCGAAGCGCTCCTTGATGAAGACGATGTCGCGCGTAGCCTCCCACAGCGCGTCGGCGACGTGCGAGCCGCTGGCGTCGACGGCCAGGTCGGCGACCAGCGGCACCAGGCGCGGCGTGAGCTGCCGCCGGAACGCGGGCGTCGCGGTCGGCTGCGTCAGCGCCGCCTGCAGCACGCGCGAGGCGGTCGCGTCCTGCGCGACGGCGCGCAGCGCCTCGCCGTCCAGCGCGAGCAGGCCCGCCTGGATCAGCTCGCACAGCGGGCCCGGCGTGGCGGCCATGGTCTGTGCTAGTAGCGAGCCGTGCAGCTTCTCTGGTGATCGCTGCGCTGGTTTGCCGTGCAGATGCTGCTGCTGCTGCTGCTGCTGCTGCTGCGGTGCCTCCTTCTTCCCTGTTCGTTCCTCCTTCTCATCGACAGAAGCCTGCGGCTCGTTCGACAGCTTTAGCATGTTGAGCAGCCGCGCCTCAGGGGTCGGTCCGAAGGCGGCGCTGAGCGCGTCGGCAAGTGACCCCAGCTTGGCACCCCTAACCCTGCCACGCTCCATGAGCGTGCGGATGACGACGAAGCGTGACCGCGAGACGAGCGACGGCACCTCCGGCACGATGGACTCCAAGCAGGCCTGGAGGTCCTCCTTGCTGAGGCGCGCGAGCACGGCGACGACGACGTACGCCGCAATCTCGTTGCGGGCGTAGGACCCGATGCGCTCCCTGAAGACGTTCCTGAACATCGCCTTAAACATCTTGCCGGGCGCGTGGCGGATGATCGTCTCGAGGAGGCGCGAGCCGACGGGGTCGTACAGCAGGCCCCTGACGAAGGTGGCGGTGGGGGTGCCGTCCTCCATGGCCAGGTCCGGCAGCAGCTTGTGGGTCAGCGACGACTCGTCCAGCGCCTTGCTCTTGCCGAAGTGCGACAGCTCGATCATCACGAGGACTTGCAGCACGGGGTTGCCGACGGGGTGCGTGGCCAGCGCGCGCAGGTACGTGTCGTCCAGCCCGGCGACCAGGTCCTGCATCATCTGCTCGAGCGTCGCGAAGAAGGACGCAGGCACCGCCCGCGTCGCGGCGAGCGCCTCGTCCTGCTGCGTCTTCTTCTCTGATGTCGGTGCGCCTGCGTTCTCTTTCCTCCTGCTGGCGACGACGGCGGGCTTGTCGAGCGGCTCACCAGCCAGCACGAGTAGTAGGACTCTGATCGTGTGCGAGGCGAACCGCTCCGTGAGAAGGTAGCCCCAGTTGCCAGATAGCTCAGCGACAGCGCCCAGGATCAGGTCCTCCATCGCCACCTCGTCGTCGCCACCATCGGCCGCAGCGGCGTCGCCATCACCGCCCTCCTCCGTCGTCTTCGTCGTCTTCTTCCTGTGCTGCTTCTTCTGCTTCCCGTCCTTCTCGACCACCAACGCAGCGTACGTGAAAAGGCACTCGCAGCAATGGCTCGCAAAGCGGTGCTGCGACAGGTGCAGGAAGTGGCCTGTGAACTGCTGCATGAGGTGCCGTAGCTGCCGCGGCGTCGACATGGAGATCACCCGCTCCAGCAGCCGCGAGCACGACTGGCTGCACGCAAGCTTGAGCTCCTTGCCGCTCGCCTCCTCGTACACCCGCTCGATGAACAGGCTGCGGTCCTCGTCGCTCTCGAACTGGTTCAGCTCGATCATCTGGTTGGCGTGTGAGAAGTACTCCTGCTCCTCGGTGTCGAGCAGGCCGAAGAACGGCATGTCGGGGCCCATGCCGCCCATGCCGCCCATGCCGCCCATGCCAGCGTTCCCGTCGCCGCTGGGACCTCCGTCGACCGCGATGAAGCCGTCATGGTCGCCCTCGGGCCTCAATCGCTTGCTCTCCTGCTCCTCCAGCGCCTCCTGCTCGCGCTTGCGCTTGAGCTCCTCCTTCTTCTGGGCCTCGGCACGGCGGCCGCGCTTCTGCTTCTCGCGCGGCATGGTGTCAGCGGCGGTGTCTGGTGGCTGCCCGTCGGCGTCGCAGATACCTCCCCTGCCTATACCTCCTCCTCTTCCTCCTCCTCTTCCCTATTACCTCCTCGACTGACCTCTCCTCTGAGAAACTGCGATCGCCGCGAGGCAAAAAATAGTGAGCTCCAGAGAGCTGTGACGTCACTGTGACGTCATCAACTTCTCGTGACCCTTGAACGTCCTTCCGAAGACGACGACGACGACGACGACGACGGCGACGAGACGAGGGTGAGAGTAAGATCATAGGAGACACCACCGCCACTGGTTCGTGATGTTTGGATCAAAGGTGGTTGGGTTGCTCGTGGTCAGTGAAGGGAACGGAGGCCCGTGGCAAGGCGCCCACGCGTTGACTACGCGACGACGAGGAATGTGAATGCGCGGCATTCCGCCACTCATACTTGCCGACCCTACTACCGACACGGAGCCGATACCGCACGACGGCGCACCAGCATGCCAGCAGCATCGCGTCTGTGGGCAAGGACGCGACCTACTACGTGTGGACTCTACATCGAAGAGTACAGTCAGCAACGGGGCAGAAACCTCAGCAAACTCGCGGTGGTGACCGGCTGCGCAGGCGATAACGAGCGTGGACGTGGCGCCGCACCGCCAGGCCTGATGCATCACGCGGAGGCAATGGCGCGCTCGGGTTTTGTCCAGGGTTACAAGAGCTACCGATAGTGCCAGCATGCACAGAAGACGCGCTTGTCGCAGTTGCAGCAGGCCGGTAACGGGTGCTCGGAGTTCCCGACCGTCACCGGTGGTTCTGGCGACGCGCCAACTATCTACTAAGCTCGGACGAGCCAAATAAGCCTCTCTAGCGCACCTTATTGTTGTCACGAGCCGGCTTTCCCGAGTCAGTCGACCACCATATATGAGGCCATGCATGCATCCTCAGAAATGCAGCAGAAGCACGCCAGCTTCATGCAGCATGGAGACAATCGCCGCCTGCTGGTCATCCTATGCGCAGTACCACCGCCACCACCATCACCGCTCCCAGCATGTCGACGGCGGTCGTGCGCTCCCGATCGCCTAGCCCCTCGCTGAGTGAAAACGGCGGCGACTCCACAATCGTCTACTCACGTGTCGGGACACCGACGTCAGCATTGGACCTGCAAGATGAACAGTTCACCGACCGACTCCATCTCACAGACTACCACGAGGAGGGACCCAGCGACGGCAGTTCCGGCCATGACTCGGACTGGGAGGCTCACGCGCCGTTGCGCCTGGGGCTTACGCCCCTCCATCGGTGCCCGCGCTACCCGCCCGTCCCCAGGGCCTTCTGCCTGCGGTTGGACCAGCTGGTCAAGGCGTTGGAGGACCTTGCGCAGGCTCCCCTTCTCGACAAAAGCAAGCTGTTCCCCTGGATGAACGCTCCTGCGCCGTTCTACGCCGACTGTCCTGGCTTCAACCTGCTTGAGCATACCTCCGACTGGACGAGGCATCCAACCAAGCTGCGCACCATCATGCTGCTGAAAGCGGGCAACGATCTCTCCCGCTGTCGGCTCCGCGGCACGGTCGACTCGACCGAAGTGCTTGATGACTCCCTGGACCGCTTCCGCTCTGACGCTGAGTTGTCCGAGGGCAAGGTCCGACGCTACAAGCTCCAGACGCAGAAGTGGGCCAATGTTGCGGATGTCGTCATCTACGGTGACGACACGACGACGCCATACCAGCTTCGAAGCCTTGCCAACCGTGTCGTCAACTGTCAACGGCTTGCGCATCTGAGGCATGACACTGAAGGCCAGAACCCGGACGCGATGCCGTGCCTGAAATACAACACCTTCATTCTCTGCGAAGCTTTCGCTGATATCACGGACAAGCATCGTCAGCTGGTCGATCTCGATGCCGCTGGCAATCACACCGCATATGCGATCGACATGTTGGAGATGGAGAGGCGGCAGCTGGGCATCGCAAACGCGCCGACAGAGATCGCACCCAACGTCTTTGTCGGATGCCAGATGCGCCCTCCTTACAACCCGCCGTTCCCGGACGACAAGCCTTTTGATGCCTTCGTGGAGTGCCGCGATGCCGCCGCGTTTCCATCCCTCGTCCAGCTCAGAGACCAACTCTTCGGGTGGGACGGCGGCCGGCACGTCCCCACCATCAAGTTTCCTGGCACGACGGACAGGAGCAAGAGGTCTGTGCAGGACAAGCAGAACGCTGTCGTGCAGGTGTGCCAGTGGATTGCTTACTTGACCACAGGTCCACGGCCGCTCAGGAGGTCCGATCTCACGCCAGACTTGCCCCTGCCAATGGGTACGGACTCAATTCCCCAAGGCAGACGATTATGCATCCACTGCTTAGACGGATACTCCGACTTGGCTTTCCTTACGATCGCCTACACCATGTTCACGCAAGGCCTGGCGTGCTGGGATGCGTGGCTCAGCCTACACCACCACAAGGGCCGCGATCTCATGATCCAGTCTCGCGACATGAAGTTCCTCATCGGCATGCAGGACAGGCTGTTGACCGCCGGCGAGGAAATGTTCCAGTCGGACTTTCACCCGGTGTCGAAAGAGCCGAAGTGGCTCTGGAAAGCCACCCACGGTTTCCCGAGCCGCATCACGCCCTACATGTACCTGGGCTCATTGTCCCAGGCCAATCAACCTGACATGTTGTGGGAACTGGGCATCCGCAGGATGCTGAGTGTGGGGGAGGAGGCCGGTCACTGGCTGCCTGAGCAGAAGGAGAAGTGGGGAGAAGACAATCTACTGATGATCGACAACCTTCAAGACAACGGTGTGGACTCGCTGGGTGATCGATTGGCTGTCGCCGTTGAATGGCTGCGTGAGTAACGCTGAAGCACCGTGTCCCCCGTTCCCGCACTTCGAGGCAGGTCGGCTAATCTGTCTTACAGAGCAGGGCAAACGGCAGAACAAGATCACATTCGTGCATTGCCGGGTCGGCGTGTCGCGGTCAGCGACGATCTGCATCGCTGAGATCATGAAGTCGAGGAACCTCAGTCTTGCAGAAGCATTGTGAGTGGCCAGACCAACCCCGCGGTCAATCACCCTGTCACACTGCTGACAGCTTTCTCAGCTGCTATGTCCGCGCAAGGAGGCACGGCGTGTGCATCCAACCAAGCCTCCTGCTCATGTACGACCTGCTGAAATGGGAGGCGGACCTGCAGCGCGAGCGCGGGCAGGTGGTCCGCCGACCGCTCGAGTGGCACGTCCTTGCGCGCGAGATCCACCGCGTGAACAAGGCCAATGTGTAAGCGAGCCTCCCTTCCTGTCATGCCGTGACAACGCGTGGACGCCGGCGCGGCGTCGGAGGACGAGCACAGCGTCGCTGCACTGGTCGGTGACGGTACGTGGGACCACAGGCTTGCTCCATGCGCGGGCCCGACCACGGATTCTGGCTCGACGTGAACCTTGTGCTAGTGGACGGTACCGTTCTGCTGGTGGCGCGGGCTCCCCTCCTACGCGTCTCTAAGCCTCACGCGTGGTGTGCATGATGTCGCGACGTGCATGGTGCCATGCGCTGCGATAGTCGAGCCCTTGCTGATCTGACAATTGCAGGGCGGAATCGAGGTTGAAGTCGCTCGCAAGGCTCTCCGAGAAGCTGAGGCACAATCCGGTCTGGACGCAGCAACCGGTTGAGTTGAAGTCTGGATCCGCTTTCATGGACATCGATCTGGAGTAGATGGTGCAGAATGTGAGGTACTTGTGAGATCTATGTACTGCCATGATCGTCCACAATCAACAAGACTCCGCAACGCAGCATCCGCATCTCAGCTGTCCAGGCTCCTCCACCATCCTGACTGATCGTCCAAGTCAGTGGCGTATCATGCACCGATGACGGTAGCCTTGCCTCCACCAAAGCTGCTGCCGTCCCTTCATGTGTTCTCACGCCTTGCCACGCCTGAATCCCGTCGTTCTCGATGGTACTGCACTGGTGCTCGCCGCCCCGCTTCTTCACGCAATCACCGACGCCGATTTCGCGAGGGATCTCCCTGGCCCGACGAGCAACTCTGACCACGCTAAGAATGCCGCCGGGTCGGACGACTTCTTGCTGCGGGCAGGTCAATTGTCAAGCGTGCGGGCTCCCCCTATGGCTATTGGACTCCTGCCGCGGCCTTGCCGCCCTGGTCGCAGTCAGCCTGGCCAGTCATGAACAAGCATTGCAGTGGGATGGTGACTAGACTGCAGTCGCTGTCGTGGCGCAAGTGGGCCGATGGTGGCGGTGGTAATGATGATGGTGGTGGTGCTGGTGCTGCTGCTCCTCCTCATGCTGTTGATGGTTTACCCCCACCCCCCAAAATCCGCCCACCGCCTCGACGCAGCCATCGTTGTGCATCGCCCGTCGAACAGATGCACAGTAATAACACCTGTCCATGTGGCTCTTGTCGTTCGAATCGGGCATGCGCCACTGCGTGCGCCATCTGCCCTTGCACCTCCCCCACCACCACTGTCCCCTTGTACCCCTTTCTGAGCAGCCTCAACTACTGCCTGCAGCTGCCGCCGCTCTAGTGGGTAGATGAGCTACTTGCAGCTCAACCACGCCACCGAGCCCACAACGATAAGGGGCATGAGAATGCTCCGGGGGTCCTGTCAATCATGTCAACATGATATCGCCACTACTGTGCATCAGACGTGTGACTCACCAATCTTCTGGGATGGAAACATCATGTGTGTGATCGCTTGGCTTGCTGAAGCATGGTGTCTCTCATGGTCACCACTGTCTCTGTTGCCACCTTTGAGCCATCGGCGAGGAGATGGGAGAGGCCATGTCCGTCACGCTTGTTGTTGCGCCAGCAGTCAAGGAAGGAGGAGTGGCCGGCACAGCTCGTCCTGCAGATGGCCAGATTAACAGTGTTGATTGCTCTTGTGCCTAGCACACAGGGTGTTGCGAGTGTGCCCGTGACCGGGCTGATGCTGGAAGAGGCACAATCTGACCCGGGCTCGTGCCGTCTGTGTAGCTACTCGATGAAATGACGGCCCTCGCATTGAGGCACGCGGCGCATGACCAGCTGAAGATGCATGGGGTGTGCGGATGGCGATGCCACCAAGTGACGGGGTATCAATGGTTATGCATTCCAACGGGGACAATTCTATCTCCACCGTGCCTATTTCACAGCGGCGATGATCTTCTCAATCTCTCTGGCAGACTCGCGCACCTGCGGGCAGTAGTGTAACCTCAGCAACTCAATCTCCCACACCGTCGCGGCGAAGATGTTGCTGCCCTCGACGGTCGGGGCAGTCGGGTTGAAGACGCCATCGCCCTGCCGCTCCTCGGTGTTCCACAGTGGCGCGATCTTGCGCCCGTGTAGCTTGGCGACGCGCGCAAGCAGCGCGAGCACCGCGAGGGCCGATTTCTCGGGCAATTGCAGCAGGATGGTCATGAGCCGCTTGGTGAAGGCGGCGACGCGGATGGGCGGCGGCGCCGCGGCGCCCTTGGCCACCAGCGTCGAGTTGAGGCAGCGCAGCAGCAGGACCGTCGGCGTCTGGAAGTTGACCTTCTTCTGCCGCTGCTGCTGCTGCTGCTGGGCCTGCTGCTGCAGGTCGTGCAGCTGCTGGTCGCCGGCGCGGGTGTCTGGGTCGGGCAGGCGCAGCGAGCTCGCCGGGTTGTACTCGATGTCCGGGTTGACGGAGAGGGAGTAGAGGGAGCGGTAGATGTGTGTGGTGAAGAAGCTCAGGTCGAGGTGCAGCGACGACGCGGCTTTGCTGGCGTCTTGGCCGTCGAGCAGCGCGAATGCGGTGATGGCGCAGAGCAGCGCCTCCCTGTTAGCGTTGCGCGTGGCGGAGAGAGACGCGTCGTTCTCGCCGTTGTCGTCGGCCTCTGGTGGCGCCGCGTCTCCGGACGCGTCGGCATCAGCCTGCTCCACCAGCTCCTTGAGAGCCTCAAGCAGATCGCCAAAGAAGTCCTGGTTGATCAGGTGCGCATACTTGGCGAGCCCCTCCAGCACGGCACCCATCAGGTTCGGGATGCGCTGCTTCAGGATGCGGAAGTAGATGCCGAACACCAGCTTGAGTGTCTCGGCCTGCATCCTGTCGCGCTGCTCGTGGCCGACGGTGGCGTCGGCCTCCTTCAGGTCCTTCTCAACGGCCTTCTGTTTTTTCAGCAGCTTGCGCTGCTTTTTCGTGCGGAACTCGCGCTTCTGCTTGGGCTTCTTGCCAGCGGGCTCCTCGGGCTCCCTGTCGACTGTGTCCCGCGAGGCCTTGGCCGAGAACTCCGAGAGCAGGCGCAGGTGCAGGAACGTGTCGAGCGCGGACTCGTGGATGCGGAACTCCTTCGCCTTCATCATCTTCGACATCAGGCTGACGGCCTCCATCGAGACGATGCCGTCCGCGTCCTCCTCGAACAGCTGCGCGAGCGTCTCGCGCGCCTTGACGAAGTCCGGCGTCGGCCGCCGGCCGAGCTGCCCGACGACGATCTTGGCGAGCTCGGAGCGGAAGTTGAAGTGCGGCACCGACAGCAGCAGCTTCGCCGCGCAGGCGACCGCCACGGACTTAAGGCCAGCGGCATCCTCGCGCTGTCCCTGTTCTTGCTCCTGCCCCGGCTTCGCTTTCGACAGCAGCGTCAGCTGCTTGATGTAGTGGCCGTACCCTGAAACCAGCGACTGCTCGAAGTCTCGCAGCTTGCGGACGTCCTTCGACACCTTGATCGCCTTGTCGGCCTCCGAGAGCGGCCGTATCCTGTACCCGGGGATGACATCGATGTAGACGGCGGCCATTGCGAGCAGCGCGAGCTTCTTGATGGCCGGGTGTGTTTTCGAGGTAACCATCTCGAGCATGCGCTTGAATTGCGATATGTGCTCCTCGGGGTCCTCATTGATGAGGGTGGCCAGGTGCGCGAGCTCCTCCTTGGTGTTAACCACCTGCTGCTTCAGCGGCAGCTGCGGCTTGCCGTCGTCTTCCTCCTCGCTGCCCGCCTCGCCGTCCGCCACCTCCATTCCCTCGCCAACCTCCCCATCCTCGTCCGAGTCGAACGGGTCGTCTGAGTCGTCGAGCACGGACGGCTCCTCTTCCTCCTCCGCCTGCACGTGCTGGACCTGTCCCTCCAACGTCTTGATCGGCAGCCGCGTCTTCTCCTTGTCCTTCTTCTTGTTCTTGCGCGCTCGCCGCTCGTAGTCCTGCTCCAGGTCCCATCCGGCTGCGCTGTGGTAGAACTGGCTGACGGGGGCTTGCGACGGGGCGTCCCCCTCGGCCGCGGGGCTGAGCCGCCGCCTCTTGACGGCGTGTGACGCTACCATGCTGATGCTCACTCCGAACCTGCCTGATTCTGATATCACCCCCCTCCTCCTCTCTCATCCCCTCCCTTCTTGACGGTCTTCACCACTTTGCCCGTCGACGTCGTTTCTCCTCCGCGGATCGCGCAACTTTTTTGCTTTCTGCCGCTGCAGCTCTCGACGTGCAGAAACGACGACGACGACGACGACGACGACGAAAGACACCGCCGGCTCTGCTCTGCCTTGACATTGTCGAGCTATCAGTCATATCACTCAGGAGGCCAGGAAGGGGACAGCCAGCACACACACACGCCCGTCACAGCTGCCAGGCAGCACCCGCTCCCACGATGCGCGCCCTCACAGAGACAGAGACACACACCCTGTTCACCAAGCTGGCGAACTACACCGGCCGCTCGCTGAACCACATCATCGCGCCGCAGGCGTCGGGCGAGGGCGAGGGCGAGGCCGCCGGCGACCGCCACGTCTTCCGCCTGCACCAGTCGCGCGTCTACTACGTGCGCGAGTCGATAGCCAACTACGCCACCTCGATACCGCGGCACCAGCTGCTCTCGCTCGGCACGTGCATCGGCAAGTTCACCAAGACGGGCAAGTTCAGGCTGCACATCACCGCGCTGGACGTCATCGCGCCGCACGCGCGCTACAAGGTCTGGATCAAGAAGAACGGCGAGATGCCCTTCCTCTACGGCGGGCACATCGTCAAGGCCCACGTCGGCAGGTGGAGCGAGGACTGCCCGGAGCACCAGGGCATCGTCGTGATGAGCATGGACGATACGCCACTGGTAGGACGCCGAGACCTTCTTCTTAGTATGACGGGGCTCAAGCTAACGCCGCTATCCTCGGTCAGGGCTTCGGCATCACGGCCAAATCAGTGGCGGAGGCTCGTCGGCTGGATCCTACGGGCATAGCTGCGTTCAGGCAAGCAGATATCGGAGAGTACTTGAGAGAGGTAAGCGCGGCTGCTCCTTTGCTCGACTTGCGACTTGCTCGCGGCGCTGATGCTCTGCACCAATATGCTGACGTATTCGACAGGAGGACACCCTGTTCACGACTACATGATCCCCACCCTGCTCGCGCTTGCATCGATTCTTCACCAACTCTTGTCTACATGTTCGTTCGTCGCCAGGTCGGGCGTCACTTGCTTGATCTCCATAGCATAATCTCATCGTGTCAGAGACCA
>JAGYHY010000252.1:0-12154 GCA_024244165.1 Ascosphaera acerosa | reverse complement strand
CGGGCTCCAGCGGGTCCGCCGGCAACGCTGCCTCCGCATTCCCGACGAGCACTGCCAGTGCAGGCGGTGCCGCCTCCGCCTCCGCCACCGCCCCCGCCACCGGAGTCGGAGCCGCGTCCGGCGCGGCAGCTGCAAGCAACCTGGCCGGCTTTCCGCGACGTCGCGGGGGGCGCTGACGGGCGGCTCGATCGTCCTCGTGCGGTACAGGAGGTCGTCCATTGCGCTGGCGCAGTGCGGGTGCGTTTACGGATTGCACGATTGCTGTACTCTGCCTCTCACATTGGCAACAGGCGGCCAGAAGGCAGGGCGAGTGCGAGCATTCAAGTATGCCCCCGCCAGCGAGAGCTCCATGCCTCATGGCTCATGCCCCATGCCTCATGCTTCATACCCCATACTTCAGCCGTGACGCGCGGCGATCAAGCGCAATGATCGACGCCGGCCCCACACAGATGACGCTGGCTGGCATGCAGTGTCTATGGTCAAGTAGACGGACGCGCTGAATAGGACTGCGCCTACACGGAGCTGCAACAGGGCAGACAGGCTCGCTCAGGGGTTCAGGGGCTGCGGAGCCAGGATTGATTGGCCTACAGATCCACGAGTCCGAGAGTAGCGTCGGCCATGCCAGCGTTCAAGGGCGATGCTTCGCAGCTAGCTACAGGAACGGGTGCGCAGCCACCGCACCACACCATGACTGCGACGGGGTCCGGATTGGACAAGCGGCAGGTCTTCACCAGTTCAGCTCGCGCGCAGGTTGGAATGCCTCGACTCCGCTGCTGTGCCGCTGCACGAAGGCGTGGGCGTTCTGTTATTCCCACTCACGCCATGCGCGTCGCTTCCAGACCGACAGAGATGCTGAGCGGTAGATACTGGGGCGAGATGGGCTCTGCGCAATTTGGAGTCTAAGGCATGGTCAACGCAAGGTGATCAGGTCGTCCTGTACGCCGTGGCCACAGTAGTACTTACATACGTTGGCCGACGCAAGATATCCTGCCAGTGACAGCAAGCCGCGCTGCCGTGCCTATGTGCTCACTGCGGGAGTGGGCGTGGGGGCGGTGGCAGCAGGAGCAGCAGTAGCGGCACCAGCAGAAGTAGACGCAGGCGCAGCGGCAGCGTCCGTCTTCTTCTCCTTGATCATGCGCTGGATCCACCGACTGAATGCATTCGGCCGCTTGCCAGCGAGGTAGGCGTCGTAGCCGATGAGGCGGCCTCGGAACAGTGAGAAGTGCATCTCTGATGAGCTCAGTTGGCGATACGATGCGATGCGATGCGAGCGAGTTGATCTTGGTCTTGCAACTCAGCCCTCACTACGGTGTCGCTGGACGGACGGCAGGCCACGCAGCCCAGATGCTGGCTGATATACCTGTCAGCGCGGCACGGCTTGCCCAGACCACATGCTCCGCCTGTCTGCCTCCGCCTCAAGCGAGCCGCGATTGTCGCAGCATCAAGCGTCCCCGGGACAAGGACAGGGGCATGGCTAGGGACAGTGACCTCTCCCTTCCCCCCTTGGCATGCGCTCTGCAAGAGACGCCGATGCCACGCCATCTCCAAGGGCCCCTGTCAACCACCCTGATCGCGAGAGGTCTTGTGCATGCGCCAAGCTGCCGATCGTGCGTTCCAGGCCGTGTGAGGGCGGGCGTCTTCTATTTGCACTGCAGTGCCGAGAACGAGTCCTTGCTCGTGGGCAGCGGCACGATATCGCGACCGCGCGCGCCGAATCGGAAGCGTCGATATTCGCCATGCCATGGCGATGACTCTATACTCTTGAGCATGACTGGCAGGCACCGCCTTGCGTGGTCTCAGCGTGCATGCATCTCAGTCGACCCGCGCGGGTGGTGTGCTCTCGCTGCGTCAGCCAAGGAGGCATGGCAGCTGGGATGAGGCATGGCGTGGCATGGCACGGCATGGCATGTCGGGATCACACGCTAGCCACGAGCGCCGTGCGATGCATACATTGTCATTGAGGTAATGGCTCTATCCGTAGCAGGAGTACAACGGGCTTGCTAATGACGATGGGCATTGCATTGCATCGTCCCATCGCATCACGGTCGTGCCCTTCTCAATACTCTAGCTAACACGAGACGCAGTCAACCGACGTGACATTGCTCGTCAAGCGCATGTGACAAGGCATTGACAATCCAAGCGGCGCGCGCCAAGTGCACAGGTCAGGTCGTGATCTGTCGTAGTTGGTGCAGGCCTGCCCGCGCCAGCAGGTTGGCCTCCCGCCGATGCCCAGGCCCACTGAGCGATGGTCAGCATCAGCCTCAGTGCGGTGGGCTCAGCGTAGACCGACTGTGAAAATCTAGAAGTTGGCATGTCGACTGCTTTTGCCGTGACCCCAGACGTGTGTCAAGACGATGCGAAACCGCCTGCCCTTCAGACCTCCGCCACCATTGAGCTTGGTCCTCCGCTCCAGATGAGATGGTCGTACGCCACGCTCTGGCCGGTTCGGCGGGCTGCGAGAATGACTCGCGCCCTGAGTGTCGCTGACCTGCGCATATGGCTTGCCATGATCAGCAGGGGGCGGACGTGATCGGTGCTTTGTAGCCTGTTGTCGCAGTGTTGGTGAAACGGAGCGAGCATTGCTGGCTCGGCTCGCTCAGACCGATGGCCAGGATCCCGCGTGTCGCTACCGTCTCAAGGCTCAAAGTGGCAAGGGCTGGACAACATCATGTTTTGTGGTGCTCAAGGTCGCCATGTCCAGCAGCGACGGCACGCCATGTCGTTCCGTACAAGACTATTGGTTGCTGGCATCTGCCCCTCCAGCCACTCAGAAGACGACGATGTAGGCGTTGGGCTCGTACATCCAGCGCCGCCAGTCCTCACGCCTCTGCTGTCTCCGTTGTCGCTTGCGCTCAGCGCGCTGCTCCTCCTTGACTTTCTCAATGTCTTCCACAAACGTTGAGCACGTCGACAGGCGCTCGAGCTGGTCGTCGTCGTCAGACTCGCGGGCCGTAGTCCTGCCTGAACGGATGGTGCTTAGGGGCGTCCCATCTCGCGCCTGGCCGACTGCATGATCGTGGCCGTGGACTTTGCTGAGCAGGCGACTGCATAGAGACCACATCGTGTATTCTGGGCCGGTGGTTGCAGGAATGAGGGATTGCGTCCTGGATATCTGCTAGCTTGCAATTGTGGATTGCTCGCTTGCGGTTGCATGTGTCTGGGCTGCCGCCACACCGGCCACCAGCAGTCCGTAGCAGCAACGCCATTTATGAGTCTGAGTCATGAGCTGTGTGAGGTGAGGGCACCTCCTCGCCAGCGATGGTGCCGCGCTGCCGTGCTGCCGCGCTGCCGTGGGCAGCCAAGTCACACCACACTACCGCTGAGATCATGATCGTCTGAGGGCGGTTGCAGGCTCAGTGGCACGGAGATCGTCAGGTGCAAGCGACGAGCTTTTCGCCAGCCTCGAGCAAACTTCCAGCCACGACTCCAGCTCACACCACGTCCTACTTCCCCCTCCTTTGCGAAGAGGCAGAGTCCCCACTCCCGGTCTAGCAGCCGCATCGCATCGCATCGCATCGCAGCGCAGCGCAGACGGGCCGTGCTCAAGCGCAGCGCCGTACGACGTGACTCGCGACGCACGAGCCGGACAGCGCATCCGATCAGCGCCTCGCCGCGCGCTGTTAGCTCCTCCATCGACATCGGCAGCAGGGCGCCCGCCAACGGGCGTGGCCAGCCGCACCACATACGTACCCACTGCTCGAAGCAGCAGGCAGATGGCATGACACGGCTCGTGATCGGCATGGGTCCACGGAGCGGCGGCGTGCTGGCTGGACGAGGCGGGCTGCGCGCGGATTGTACGTCTGCGACATGACGTGAGCTGCATGCGGCTGCGGGGCCGAGTGCCGGCGCGGCAGGTGGGCAGGCGGGGTGCCAACCGAGCCTGGCTGTACGGCGGGCAGCAAAGGGAAGCTATGTGGATGTGAGCCAGGGAGGGAGGATGACAGTTCCGTGTCATGTAGCACGGAACGATGTCACACGTGGGCTGCGGTGCGCGAGTAGAGCTGGGTCCAGCACCGGCCTGGGGCTGCTGAGCAGGATTGATCGCGGGTCTATGGCGGACGGCGGCACCGATGCCGATGACTAGCGTCTATGCACCATTCACACTATGTACAGGCCAAATGGGGTGTGAGCGATTGGTCACGTAGTGGCCTGGTCGACGTCTGCTCCCTGCTGTGATGCATCGCACCAGTAGTCTCAGCAGCCTTCAACAATAATCACAGACCAGTTCTCGCTAATTGCTCGTCGCATTGGCCAGGCCATCCGTCTCGGGTTGTGGCGAGTCAATGAACGGGTCATCCGACCGCTCTGCGAAGGCAACGCGCCTTTTCTTGCGATCAACGTCGGTAAGCGCGAACAGCGGTGGCTGACTAGGTAGCCGTTTGCGCGGCGAGCACGAGCCTGGTGAGAGCAGTATGGGATTCCCGCGAGTCGTGCCAGGCGTCGTCGCAGTAGGGTCCTCCTGCGCCGTTGGTGATCGAGGGGGCGTGTCGATGACCCCCAGAGCATGGGCGCTGGTTACGGTGGTGGGTGGTACTGAAGGTGGCGCCGTGAACAACTTGACAGGCTGAGCCAACACAGCTGTCTTGTCGCGACTGTCGGCATTAATGAACCGCTCGGCCTGTATGATATCTGCCATGGTCTTGTCCGCCAGCAGGTCCTTCTCAGCATGACCCATCCCTTCACGAGACGCCTGCATCTGCTTGCGACGAGCGAGCATCTTCTCCTCAATGGTCCCCCTCAGCACCAGCGTCTCGACGAAGACAGGCCGGGTCTGCGACATGCGGTGGGCGCGCTTGATGGCCTGCCCCTCGATGTTCGGGTCCCAGATCGGCGACATTATGAAGATGCGCGAAGCACACGCGACGTGCAGGCCGTGCGACGCCTGCTTGAGATCCATGACCAGGACCCGGAGTTCATCATCCTGTACGAATTGCACGAGGTTCTCTTTTCGACGTCTGGCGTCTAACGGTGAGCCGTACAGACGGTGCTTGACACCGGCCAGCTCAAGAGCCCCTGAGATCCACACTCCAAAGTGCTGATGCTCGTAAAAGACGATGATCTTTTCAGACGCTTGTAGCGCGAGCACACGGTCGAGAAGGTACGTCAGCTTGGCTGAGGTTGTGCCGACCAGACTCGTCCGCTCAAAGCTGGCATGCAACGCCACTCGTCGCGCTGGTGTTCGCCGGCTGGTCGGCGTTGAGGTCGACGAACGGCTTATGCGACGGGTTGGTGTTGACGTAGCCGACCGCGGCGTTCGACCAGACGACCGGGCCGGTGCCGCGAGGTCAGGCAGATGCGCGCCCGCAGCGACCTGTAGCCTTTGCCGGTGACCTTCGCCGGCTAAGCCATCGAACGCTTCATTGCCACCGCCGTGCTTCTCGACAAACCGCCTGGCTTCCACGGCGTGCTTGATCCCAAGCATCACCTCCTCTGTCGACTCATCGCAAGCGAGACACCACGCCTCACGGCAAGAGTCGGGAAAGTTCGTGACGATGACACCCAGCTGCTCATACTCGGTACACACTAACCAAGCCAAGGAGTTGAGGGCCTGTCGAGCGCAATCTCGAGCCTGCAGCAGAAGCGAAGCATCCTCTGGCGTGACGGACTCGATATGCTCCACTAGGTACGACTGAGCATTGTTAATCATCGTCAGGACGTCGCTTTCCTTGATGCCCGTCCACCAGAAGCCAGCCTGGCGGAGGTTGTTGATCGTACGTTGGAGATGCGGCCTGTTGGCTGGCGAGAACATATAGTCCGGCCCGCAGCGCTCCGAGGTAATGGCATTGATCAGGAGGTTGTTGACGAACAGATTCGCTGTGACTGCGTCGTACCAAGTCGGTTCCAACGCCACGACCTTGCTGCTGAGAGGAGGCAGGTTGACCTGCGTTGCGAGATCCTCTGGTCGATGGCGGATGATGAGGGACTGGAGTACCCGCCGTAGCACAGTCGGGGAGTTTAGGTACTCCGCCCAGCGACTTGACCGGTGCGAGGTCATGCTCGTCCAGGGCTCTGCGCACAGGAACTCTGTCAGGACTGTTCTCATGTGCTCTGACGGCGCCGCGTCGTGCAGGGCAGCAATGGCGTTGCCGCTGCCATTGGTGCTGTCGTTGTCGTTGTCGTAGCCGCTGCCGTTGCTGTCTCCGTCGCCATTCGTGAGCATGGTAGACAGCCGCCGCGCCCACATTGCATGTCCGCTGTCATTCCCGTATTCTTGCATCTCTCGAGTCAGAGACACCTCGACGCCGTACAACCCCTTCGCAGGTGTGCCTGAGACGATCCAGCGTCTCTCAACGTACAGCGAGCGGAAGATCTGCAGTGACCGACTGCGGTTGGAGAAATCGTGCCCTTCGTCGACGATAACCCTCAGCCAGAAGATCCGCCTGAGCGGGTTGCTGTTCTCCTCCAGGTCGTCGGCGCCAGGCTTGGAGGCGCTCTGTCTACGCCTCGCTAGGTTGTAGGACCCGAGCGCGGTGACCTCGCTTGCGAAGCGGGACTTGGAGAACAGCACCACGTCGTAGGCGGCAAGTACGTCGACGGCAGGTAGCTCGGCCTGCGAGTCCATCACGAGGACCTGCAGGGCAGCGCCGACAACGTGCTTCTTGATCTCGTCGACCCAATGCGCGACCAGGTTGGCCGGCACGATGACGAGCGTGGCCGCAGACGGAGTCAGCTGCACGGGTTTTCGTCGACCTCGACTGCGTTCGGGAGAGGCTGCCGCTGCTCCTGGCGGGCCGTATGACACGAAGGTCACGGAGCTCTTCTGGCATGCCTTCAAGCATGTCGTGGCATTGTGAAGTACCCTTTGCCACGGGAGACAGTGACGCACGCACGCGGCAGCCGCCGTCGCTAGCAGCGAGCCTGTGCCTCCCTCCGGACCCGGGCGATGCTCCCTCTGACATCGGACGTTCGGATGCTTCAGCACGCACGGCAGCTGGCCACGCGTCGCGAGGATGAGTGACAGGCAGATCAGAGTCTTGCCATAGCCCATGGGCTCCGCGAGGATCCCCCCCTTCACAGGTCGACACAGCGGCTTCTCAGCAGCGACGTGCACTGTCACCCTGTTGTAGTAGTAGTTCGAGTCTTCAGGCCCTTGTATCTCTTCGTAGCGGGGATCGAGCGTGGGTGTCTCGTCGCATTCCTTTTGGAGCATGCTGGCCGCTGATCGTCGTTGGTACGGATGTAGCTTGGTGCGAAGGCTTCCAGCCCAGTCGCCATCATTGCTGGTGTTGTCACCGTCGCCACCGCTCTCGTCGTCGGACGTGCTGAGGTGCCGCAGCACGCGGTCGTTAACCTTTGGAGACTCGAGGGTATTGAAGACGAAGAACAACGACTCGGGGCCGTGGTCTGCTGGGGTCGGGGTATCGCCGAAGCTGCCATTCCATGCTGCGCGGGTCGGATCGACCTTGTCCATCACATGCCTCAAAGATACAATGGCGGAAGCGTCGCACGCAGCACCGAGTTGAGGATTGACGTAGATGCGCACGGCCTCCCAGGAGGTGTTGGTCTGGTGCGGGACGACAGATGTCGTGACCACCTCAATGCTCTGCAGGAGAGCCAGTCCCTCCGCCACCGAGCCATAGCCAAACGCCTCGCGGGCATCCCTCGACCTCTTCAAGACTCCCACGGCGATTGCACCGTCACCACGATTGCTGGCGATCCTTTCTTCAGCGCTAGCTTCATCGGAGCTACCTTCAGCAGTCACGGCGACTTGAGCTGGTCGTTGCGGTAGCACGAGCCGGTTGGCCATGGCTTGCTCCCTGGGCCGCGGCGATGTGCGTCGTCAGCTCCTGCGAAGCATCGTCAGCGAGAGTCGAGCTGTGCATCTAGCACGTCTCAGTCATTCGGACACTTACACGCGATCGTTCAGGGCATATTGAGCACGCGCGACGGTCGCACATGCATGATTTGGCAAACATGGTCGTAACCGATGGGCGCGTCGAGATGTTCACGCATTTCCGGGCCATTGAGACTGAGCGAGCATAGCATGACTGGCTGGTCTGGTCAAGCCGTGCCGACTGCGGTGGCAGACCAGCAGTTCGAGAGCAACTCAGTGACAGTGACAAGTCAGCCCTCGATACCGAGGAGGTTGATGAGGTGTTGTCAAGGGACAAAAAGAACGATTGCCCACACTCGGGATCGAACCGAGGACCTCATCATGACCTTGATAGTCGGGAATTACGAGTGATGCGCTCTACCACTGAGCTATACGGGCGAGTTGGGACAAATCAGAGGAAGTACATATGAGGGCACACAAGCCCAGCACCTGCGAGTCATCAATGCCGTGCAGCGCGCAGACGCCGATCGATTGAGCCGATCAACATTAGCCGATCAACATTTACACCGACCACGGCGAAGGAAGACGACAACATCTGGCGAGTCCAGGCATCGCACGCCGCCAGCTCGGCAGATGGTTGCTGCTGGCCGCCCGGATCGACTCCGGCTGCCTCGCGCGGCACACATGCCGATTGAGACGGCGCACAGATCTACACCATGGGATGCGACCCCGCAAAACCCCTCCTCCCTCCCCTGACCATCCAGGCTGGAGATAACGGCGAACCCCGAATCACCACAGCGCATCTCACGCTCATCTCGCCTGCGATCGCCGAACCCCACCATTGGACACCCCTCTCACCTCCTCTTCTCTGGTACGGGCTGCGAGATCGGCTTATGGAGGACTGACTGCGCGTGGATGCAGCACAGTGCGCGTGCTGATTGGAGCTGCCGCCCTCCGTCAAGAACGATCCCAGCAACATCCCACGCGACCTCCCTGAAGAGCCATGCTGTGCCCACCGCAGTGATTGGCCAAGTTTTGATGCCCTGCGTCACTGTGCCTGACAGGGGCTGGGCGAGGAGGAGCTCTTTGCCTGCCCCTGGTCGGGGCACGGCGAGCAGGCGCGAGGAATCGGCAAGTTCAGGCAGGGTCCACACACGTGTTGAGAGCTATGCTGCAGGTAGCTGGAAGGGTGCGAACATGCCTGATTGCGGCTAGTCAGATAAGCAGGAGGGGGGGCCGACAGTGACCACAATTAGCGATGGCAGCGCATAAGGCAGGCGAGCCGCTCGAGCGACGTACGATGGCCATACTGATGTATAAGTATGGCCATGCTGAGGATGCATTTCGCGGGCCGCAGGCTATATCGCTAGCTGCTTGCAGCAAGACACCTCCTGCTCAACACTGCCAAAATGGCCGACCGCCCACCTCGCCACCACCAAGTCCCAGGCACGATCTACCTGGTTGAAGCCGGCGACGCAGGCGCAGCACACGAGCATGCCGGCGCGTACCACCAGAAGGACATCGTCCTCAGTCCCCGACCGAGCAATGACCCCGATGACCCCCTGAACTGGTCCCAGGCCCGCAAGTACAAGTGCATGGCGATGGTCTACGTCTTCGTGCTGGGCCTCGGCATCGGCCCGACGATGGTCAACTCCCTCCTCGCCGATATCACGCGCGACACGGGCATCTCGACGAACAACCTGGTGCAGGCCACCGGCGCGTTCTTCCTGCTGCTGGGCTGGGGCTCGCTGATGTGGCAGCCGATCGCGCTGTCGGTGGGCCGGCGCGGCGTCTACCTGCTCTCGACGCTGCTGACCATTCCGCTGCTGATCTGGATGGGCAAGACGCGTGCGACGGGCGAGTGGTACGGTCACCGCGTGCTCATGGGCCTGGTGTGCGCGACGATCGAATGCCTGCCGCAGATCACCGTCTCCGACATCTTCTTCGCCCACGAGCGCGGCACCTTCATGGCCGCGTACGTGTTCATCTTGTACGGCTCCAACTTCGTCGCGCCTCTGATCGCGGGCTGGTTCAACAACGCGTACGGCTGGCACTGGACGTTGTACTTCGGTGCCATGGTCGCCGCCCTGTCGTTCGTCATCCTCTTCTTCTTCATGGAGGAGACGATGTACTTTCGTCACACTATCGAGGGAGAAGACTACGATGAACCTATCTCCTCGTCGGATGAGTCTGACACGCGACAGGATGGCGAGAAGGAGATGATCAAGAACGAGAAAACCGCAACACAGACAGCGACGACACCGCCTCCTACGACATCAGCACCTTCGCGACCGATCTCACACAGGCCATGGTACGCGCTCGCAGACCTGCGCCCGTTCCGCCTGATGGACGGACGGCCGCGCCCTGCGCAAGCACTCTCGATCGCGTGGCGCCCCCTCGTCATGATCTTCCAGTACCCCACGACAGCATGGGGCGGATTCGTCTACGGCATCAGCCTGGCATGGTACACCGTTCTGAACGGCACCGCATCGCCGATCCTCTCCGCTCCTCCGTACAACTGGCAGTCCGGCCCTATCGGCACGATCTACGTCGGTCCGCTGATCGGCAGCGCGCTCGGGACGGCCGTCTCGGGCCTCATGGGCGACAAGTTCCTGATCTGGATGGCCCGTCGTAACCACGGCATCAGGGAGCCCGAGCAGCGCCTGTGGCTGCAGGTGCTGTCCGCGCCGCTCATCGCCGCGGGGCTCATCCTCTGGGGCGTTGGCGCCGGCCGCGGGATCCATTGGATCGGCCTGGTGTTCGGGCTGGTCTTCATGCAGTTCGGCGTTTCAATATCATCGTCGGTCGCCCTGTCGTACAGCGTCGACTGCTTCCGAGAGATCAGCGGCGAGACCGTCGCGGCAGTCACTGTCATCCGCAACTCCATCGGCTTCGGGTTCAGCTACGCCACCACCCCTTGGTACACGAACATGGGCCTGCAGAACGCGTTCATCACGGCGGCAATGGTGTCCATTATTTGCTGCGCGACATTTGCGCCGATGGTGAAGTGGGGGAAGGCGTGCCGACGGTACTCTGCCAAGTACTACTTCAGCTATCTCGACCAGAGGGAAGGGTCGGCTTGATGGGTGTCCAATACGTGATGTGGCTGATTGGTGCGCGTGGTCTTCAATTCCATGTATGAGCAGTTTGCGGCGACCGCCCGGCCGTGGCGGCGGTGTCGCGCTACGAAGTGGCAATGGTATCGCTATGCGTTCAACTACCAGTGGAAAGGTCAGCTGGAGGTTTGTGCGGCCATGTGTACTTGGTAGTGCCGCTTGTCTGCCCCTGAACTGCAATCGCGGCCTCACCTTTGCAGCCCCCTGACCTCTTTGCGAACATGGGACCTGACTAGGCTGGTCAAGACGCGGCAGGAGCACTGTGACCGGTCACCGCTACACCGTGATCAGTGATATGTGTGAATATCGGCATACGAGCGCATCTGCTACGAGATGCGAATCAGCCGATCTCTGAAGCACACGCCGGCGAGTAGTGAGCAATGAGTGGCCGCATTTCCTAGACCGCTTTCAGAGTCGAACAGGTGGGCTTGCTACTGGTACACCTCCCTGAGTCGGGGCTACAAGGCTGGCCGTCATACGCCGTGTAGAGTAATGCGAGTTTGATCCTTGGTATGAGTGAAGGATAGATACCGCATTGACACGGGTCATGGTAGATTGCGTGAGCCCGCGCATCTTCAGATCGCTTGTGTGCGCCTCTGTCATCAGCTCTGGCACGAGTTTGCATCGTCAATGCCATGAAATCCTGCCCCCGTGAATACGTTAGCGACCACCAGCCAAAGCCAGAAATCGAGAAAGCAACGACGACAGGACAGGGAGAAAGGAGAACCCACAGCAACATGATTCCCGCGCCAGCAGCCAGCGCCAAGAACTGCTTGATTGCCTTGACCGTCTCAACCCGCGCGTCCCTGCCGGTCTCCAACAGCTCTGGGATGACGCTCACGGTGCCGACGTACAGGAACGTCCCCGCGGTCCAGGGCAGAAGCAAGTCACTCGGGGTGAGGCTCGTGCCAAGGATGCCGCCTGCACTCCCAGCCAGCATGTCCGTAGCGGCGGCGGGAGTTGCAGCCGCAGCCGCGGAGACCGAACTGCCGAGCTCCTGCACGCAGATGCCGATGACGGTGCCGAGCAGTGCGCCCAGGGCGGTGACGAACTGCGCGCCCATGGCCTTGCGCTTGGAGAAGCCGGACTGAATGAGCAGGGCAAAGTCGCCGACCTCGTGAGGGATCTCGTGGAAGAAGACGGCGACGGTGGTGGTAGCGCCGATGGTGGGCGAGGCGTAGAAGGAGGAGGAGAGGGCGAGCCCGTCGGTGATGTTGTGGGTGAAGTCGGCGATCAGGTTGAGGTAGCCGCCTAGTTTGACGGA
>JAGYHY010000251.1:0-12154 GCA_024244165.1 Ascosphaera acerosa | reverse complement strand
GCTCTCACTGACCCTCACATGCCATTGCAACGCCATCGAGTGCCAGATTGCTAGCTCGCGAAGAAACTGCTGCTCCAATGGTGAGCAGACGGCCAACTGACTGAGAATGGGCCCGTCAAATCAGTCAACGAGCGCAGCGCATCAGCTGGCCGGCGTGGCGCCGCAGGAGTCGCTCGTCGGCAAAACAGAACGAGAGCGACAGTCCAGGGGCACATGAGTTTGGACGACTATAAGCACGTAGCTGCAGCAAGCTGTCCCAAATCATTTTGAGCCAGACAGTACTTTGCACAGGCGGACGGCATGGCCACGCTGCCATTGGCAGGCCCGATGGGACGAAGACACGGCCGACTACGAATGATGGTCTACCTTTGCGGAAGCCAGTGCTGGGGCTACTACAGCAGCCATTGCTGACGCGGCAGCAGTCACAGTACAAGTCGCAGTGTGAGGCACTCGCGGACGGCCACCGGCGGAAGCCAGCAAGCCAGACGGGTAGGAGGATCGGCAGCGAAGGAATGGTCTATCGGAGGTGGGACTAGAGTAGGACCTGCGACATGTGCGGTGCAAGGCATACACGGCGCAGCACACCAGATGTCGCCGTCTACTCCTCCTCAACGATGTTGCCGCGCTCAGAGACATACACACCGTCCAGGAACTGGTGGTCGGGCAACCGTGTTAGCAGGACTAACGTGATCGGTGGGCGGGAAGCGAGGCCACAGGGGAAAGAGCAGTGTTACCTTCCGAATATCCTTGTTCCGGACCCTGCAGACCTGCGAGATATCCGCGGCGCTCTGGGAGACACCCTCGAGCGAGTTGCCGAGGATATGCAGCTCGTCCTTGACGTTGGGCGAGGCGACGACCTCGACGCCGGGCTGGGCGGTGACGCGGCGAACGATGGACTCGCCGAGGAAGTTCCTGCACCAGGTCAGCGCCATGCCAGACTACCGACTAGCCATGCAGCGCTATCCCCAAGGGTAGAACGGCGCATACCTTATCTCAACGTCGTACAGCCCCGACTCCTTGTTCTGCTCGATGTTGACGTTGATCGGGAAATGGGCGTAGACGTAGCGCATCTTGTAGAGGAAGCCGCGCGTGACACCGATGATGAGGTTGTTCATGATGGTGCGCACGGTGCGCAGGGCCGCGACGGCCTTGCGGTCGCCGTGGTGGATCTCGATGGAGATGACGTCCTTCTTCGGCCGCGAGAAGGAGACGGCCAGGTGCGAGACATCCTTGACGAGCTTGCCTGCGTGGCGAGGAGACGGTGAGGCATTAGATGAGGCGTCGCAGCAACGCATCGGGGGGGTCTGGTGTAGGACGTACCACGCGGGCCCTCGACGGTGATGACGCGCGAGCGGATGTGGACGCTCACTAGATGGGGGGAGAGTGACTTGTCAGTGATGAAAGCCTGCAGGGCGCGGATGATGTGCATGGCGCGAGGCAATGCAACGCGCAGCTTGCCCTCGCGAGCGATCACGAGGACGACGAGAACGACGATGGCGACGGCAAATCAAGGCAGGTCGGGCCCAGCCGTTGAAGCAGTGTTCTGAGTCGCAGTCTTGGCGCATCGTCAATGAAGCTGGCCCAACGTCATGCCGGCCGTTCATTGCGCAGTATAGTAGATGATAGACGGTCTGTTGCCGAGGAATGTGTCGTAGATGCGCATGATCTTGGCGAGCCGTTGCGTCGACTTCTCCGTGTCGTCACCATTCTCCATCGTACACCGGTGATCGTTGACGGGGTATGGCCAAGTTCTGACTGCGCCGAGCACCTGTACCGCATCGTCGCGTTCTCATCTTCTTCCCATCGCCCTCCCTCGTCGCACCGCCGCTCGCGAGGTTGCAAAACTGCAGACTGCTTGCCTGCCGGGTGCTAAGCTGCTTTCAAGACATTGGCGGGATGGAAAAGTACTGACCACCCTCCGGGATGGGAAGGGTCTCCTGGGAGTGGATGTAGCGCATCTTGACCGCGGGCTTCGTTCGCTGGCTGGACCTGGACTGGGCTGGGCGGGGCGACAGGCGAGAAGGGGACGAGCTGGCTGGTGCCGGTCAAGGCGGTGGTCTCATCTAGGCGGTGCAGGCCTGTAGTGCAGCGCAGCGCAGCGCAGCGTTGCATGCAGGCGTCGCTAAGCAGAGACCAGAGACCGTCGCAGTCGGCGAGGCGGCGGCTACAGCGACTATGGCGGCACGGGAGCCGCGATAGCCGCCACTACTAGGCGGAGCAGCAGTAGTAACAGCCAGCGGAGACGGTAACAGTACGGCAACTGTAACAGCCAGTCTGCGTAATGAAACGGAGCGAGAGACAGTCACGCCAGTGTGTCGACTAAGCCTGACTGGGACTAGCGGAAAAAAGGAGTCTTGGCAAGGGGGAGGCAGTACAGGTGACGTCAAGATTGGCGGCGGCTGTGCTATTCATAGTATCCGGCACCTCACCTCACCTCACCTCACCTCCTTTACCCCTGACCTCCGCAGCGATCTCTGCGCAACGCCATTGAGATCGATGGCCTTCTCAGGCATCTCAGGGGATGACGACGGCAAACAGACGCTTCACTCAGCATGGTTGGCGGCACGTTGCTCTGCTGTGAGCTTGCGGTCAACGTGTTTGCTCAGCGGACAACTCGTGTTGCCGTGTGAGTACACTGCAGACTGGTGCGCGAGATGAGGTCGCGAGCCACGCGCGATGCGCGACCCACGACCAACACGTTGAGCGGCTGCCTGATGCCTGCTGCCTGTTCCCTCCTTGGTAAAACTTAAAAATTGACCGCATCACCACTTATACAGGGGGCGCAGAACGGTGCCCTGCCTTCAAGGAGTTCAAATAATGCCACAACGTAGTCGGATCCACGCAAAGCGCTGCTCACCCTGCTCATCGCACAAGAGAACTCGACGCTCTCAACCGTCTTGAACTCGGCGACAATGACTACCGCTACTGCAATCCGCGCCTTGCGCTCAGAGTATAGTCTCGAGTCTTTATGGGAAGAAGGCGATCGATTCCTTGCCGCGTTATATCCCGACGATGCGATCGTCGACGCGGTATTCCAGGGCCTGGTCCGGCGAGGACTCATCAGCAGCGAAAATGGCGTCTGCGCCGTTAGCCCTATGAGCGCAGGGGCGAAAGAGGTGATGGACTGGGTGGCCTTCATGCACGGCGCCGTCCGCGATGAGATGAAAGCCATAGGCATCACCCCTGCCCGCGAGACACGCTGCACCATCATCGAAGACGACGCTGATAGTTCGGACGACGACGACAATAGTTCGGACGACAACAACGGCCGTGTGGACGACGACAAGACAGGTCCCGCCGCCGTCTTCCGCCAGAGCGCAAGACAACCATTTCCAAGCGTACCGTTCGTTGACGACGACGCCGGGGCCGGGATGACGATCGATTGCACGACGGCCTCTTCACCCTGGTCCGACGTCCTTGTTGCAGTCGACTACGTGACACGCGGGGGGTTACTGTCTCAGCGATACAAGTCTTGCACCAGCGCGTGTGGCATACTGGGTGCTCAGTCAAACCGATATCATTGCTTCACGCTCGTCTTCGCCCCTGGCTCCGAAGACGCAGAAGTAGTGATGAGGGCCTGGTATGTCGATCGCTGCGGGCCTAGGAGGGGTTCGCTGCAACGGCTCAGCCGCCAGTCGGTCAAGCCGCTGGTGCGCGTACTCGTCGGATTGATGACCATGACGGATGTTGCGATGGGGTTTTCGGACACCTATCGCAGGGCGAGTAAGAGGGAAGCGGAGGCGACGGGGCAAGAGGTGAAGAATGTGGAGGATGGAGAAACCGACACCTCCTTCTATACAGTCCTTCGAGGGCAGAAGGCTGGTTTGCAGAAGATCACCAATGTCCACGTCCTGGAAGGCCCTCGCCAACCCATCGGACGCGGGACTGTGCTATATACTGGAGTTCTCGACTCCCACCCCATCGTACTCAAGGAGTCTTTCTGCTCCGCCCACAGGCCGTACGAAGGCGCTATGATTGAGCGCGTTCACGCCGCCAACGGCGGTCACGCCTCTCACATACCCACGGTCGTTGATTACGAGGCGGACTGCGACGTGCTACCGTCCGCAGACAATCCTGCCTGGTTGCCTATGGGCAAAGACGCGCCGGCGCGGCGCAGACGGCGTGTCGTGCTGCGAGAGCGGCTAGTTCCTATTCGTTATGCCGCGCGGCCGGAGACGCTGCTCATCGCCTTTGATGGTGTGCTGGAAGGTCAGTGGTTTCTAACCCATGCTGCGCGCCCACACTCCCCATCGTTCACAGCCAGTCTAACCCCTGACCCGACCCCTGACCCCTGAACAGCCATCATCGCCTGCATCCGCGCGGGCATCGTGCACTGCGACGTCTCTGAGGGGAACGTCATGCTCAATTCAGACATGACCACCGGCTACTTGATCGACTTCGATCTTGCACGCGACATTGCGGGCCGTCAAGAAGATGCAGTCGGAAGGGATTCCGACGGCGGCGACGGCAATGGCAAGGGCCGCCACCCCGTCGGCACAACCCTGTTCACGTCTTGCAGGCTACTGGGCGAGCACGATGCAGTTAACGAGCACTCGGATGACTTGGAGTCTGTGTTCTGGGTGCTGTTTTGGATTGCAGCAGCCTACAAGTGCCCTGGTAAGTACGACAAGCGCCATGCACTTCCCTACTCGAAGGACTTCGACCGGGTCGACATGCTCTCGATGGAGAACTTGCTCAAGGAGGACCTCGACGACGAACTTCCTCGCTACGTTCAGACATGGTATCAAGCCTTGGTGCCACTGCTGCGCGAGTGGGCGGCCATCCTCTTCGACCACGACCGTGCCGAACCGGAGGTGCTGGCTCGCGAGATGCAGGCAGCGATCGCGCGTGCGCGGTCGGAGATGGTTGATGGTGGTCTGAAATGCGGTGGCATGATTCGCGTGGAAGGCACGGGCATCATCGTCAAGTACGACAAGCAGCAATGAGTACGGCAGTGTTCGCGGCTGCCACTACCCAGTGTTGGTTGAGCGATGGTGATGCTCCCTCGCGTGGCGTACATGACATGCCGCCGCTCACTCGCTCTCACTGGCTTGCATACTGCGCACTGATGGCATCCATAGCTCTGCCCGATGGGTGCGATCCTCTTTCGAAGAACCTCTGTACACCACCTCAATACGGACCTCGATCTGTGAAATGCTTCCTTTCCCGCTGCCCTGCCCCTACTACTGTTCATTATGAGATAATCTGAGTCATGGTGCAATCAACTACTCAAGACAGGCTTACAGTCCGGCGCCAAATTGATTTGATTAACGACAGGCCCTATTAGCCCTCTCAGTGTCCGAACGAACAGGCGGACCTCCCGTCTGTGACTGCCAGGAGCAGCGGCACAAGTGGTTCTACGGGGTCGACTGCAACGGGATTGCATGCTTGACAGCTCGTCGGCTCTTGCAGGACGATCGTTGCCCTTCTGTCAGTTCCTGCTGACTCATCGCACGGCGCTCCTCTCTGCCGAAGCATCGACTTTCAAGACGGGGATGATCAGATGTGAGGTCCTGTATCTGTGTTTGACGAGCATCGCGGAAGAGAGGTATGCTGCATGAGTGCTGACATGTATGCCACTGATACTGGCAATGAGTACCCAAGTGGTCTCGGCTCACAATCAGTGCCTTTACGGGTTGGACTCACTGGGGCACGCGATGGACAAGACTGACTTGGAGGGAGGAAGCAGAGGGAGTTGAGAGAGCTGCATGAGATGGCTGCCTGCTGGCTGAGAGCTTGGCCTGATGTTCTTCCAGAGTCTCAGGCCCAAATACCCAATCTTGTATAGAAGTCACCTGCCCTAGTGTTCATTGACTTGAGCAAACCCAACACTGTCTGTTCCAACAGACATTTAGATCTTTCTTATTTGCGGAGATGGCCTGCCCCTGAATGGTAACGATGCCTTGGCACAGGAGTAAAGACACGAAGGCCTGTTCGGCTGGATGATCACCCTGTCGCCGTCTCGCCAGCCGCCTCTTCGGCTAGGAGTGTCCAGATATCACCGCAGACCTCCTATCATCACCGTCATGTTAGCCATACCCTCATCACTGGCACGCTCATCTCCAAGACGTAACATACCTTTCGCCTCCTGTCATAGTCCTCGTACAGCGAGGTCCAAATGACCTGGGCGCGGCAGTCGCGCGTGTTGGCAAGGTAGTCCGTGATGCACTTTGGACGGTGCTTCGCGAGAGTGTCATCAGGGATGTCGTAGACCGGCTGCGATGAAGTCAGCGCGCTGTACATGAGTACTCCTCGCTCAGTGCAGTCCTACCTTCGGCACCGGCCAGTCCGAGAAGTGGACGTACTTCGCGGCGTTGATGACGGCCTCGGGATCAAACTCCAGATCGACGGAGCGGCCATTCTGCGATGCAGCACCCAGGAATCGCGAGTGGTCCTGCGAGCGAAATTCGCCGGTCAGAAGGCCGTACTGGCCGTGCGGCAGGACCATCGCCGTGTCGCGGTACAGCTTGTTCAGGACCTCCATGTCGTACTCCCGCTCGGTCGCCTCGTGCATGGCGGTCAGCACGCGCTGCGTTTCTATGGTCGACGGCTCGACGAGCAGCACGTGGGACCCCAGCACTCGCTGCGAGGTGTCGAGCCAGTACGCGCGGGGCATTGCGACGGGCACGTTGGGGAGGAGCAGTAATTCGTCCATTGGCTGCGAACGCGTACTACATCAGCATACCGCCCACACGAGGGTATATGGTGGACAGCCTCCCACCTCAAGGACCGTCGCATCAGAGTCGAGGCACAGGACCCGACGGTACTGCGTCTGGTTGAACGCCAGCAGCTTCGTGAAGCTGCTGCGCCAGGTTGCTGGTGCGTAGGTCAGCACGACGGTCAGACTCAAGACTTGCAAGCGTCCGGGCGAGAACGAGTGCAACTCACGGTCTGCGCCCGCCTTCGCCTGCAGCTCGACCGGCACCAGCTTCACGCCGTACTTGTCCCTGGCTTTGCGCAAGAGACTGCCAGCAACGGTAGGGCCATCAACCAGCAGGTCTGCAGGGAAGAGCAGGATGCGATCCGGCTTGCTGCCGAGGCGGTGCAGCGACTCGAAGACCAGCAGCGCAGGACACAGGTGCGCCACGTCCGTCGCATACTGCATGTACGCCACGCTCGACCAGCTGAAGGCGCTGGCATTGCGATTAAGCGTCTGGTCGTCGGATAGTTGTGGCCGTTGGTGCCGCACAGGCGTGTCGGTGGTCACGAGCAGGGGATCGAGGCCATGCTGATCGCTGTCCCTGGCCCGACTGAAGCTGAGCTCGCAGTCCGTCGGTAGTATCGTCGTCCGCCGTGAGAGGTACAGGTTGACGCCGAGAAGCACCAGCAGCAGGACCGTGAACCATGCCCTCGCGACCCTCCTGCTCATCATCTCACCATCTCATCGTCGGTATCTGGGGGTGGGAAGCACGAGACGCCTGCGCGGACTCCTGGCAGCCAGGCGTGGTGCCATCTGGGATCAACCTTGATGCCGCTGGACTCGACTGACTGGCACGCTCAGGCTCTCAGGTACTGCCAGGCTGAAGGTCCAGAATGCCGATCTCAGCCATGGATGGCAGGTGGATGGGATGGTGGTCCGTGCTCGCCTACACCAGCTGTCATGCTGCGGTCGGACATGACTTGCACGACTGAGACGAGGACGAGGACGAGGAGGAGGATGAGCCCGGACTGGAGGCGACGGTGCACACCGCGCATGCGCAGCGATGGCCGCCAGGCGCTCCATCCTGCTGACGCTTGACGCGCTCGACACGCTCTACCATCCCCGAGCCCCCATCGCACGGCAGTACCTGCAGGTCGCACGGGCTCATGGGCTGCCAATACCGCCCGACGCTACGGAGTCGAGGCTGCAGGCCGAGTTCTACAAGGCGTTCAAGGCCGAGGACGCCAAGCATCCGATATACGGCTACGACGGCGCACTGCGCGGCACGCATTTGGGGCCGAGGGAGTGGTGGGGGGAGGTCATCCAGGCATGTCTGCAGGAGCTGATGGGGGGACAGAAGGCAAGCGGACCAGAAGCGACGCAGGGCCCAGGCGTGCCAAAGGCGTGCGTTGAGGAGATCATCGACAGGTTCGGTTCGATCGAGGCGTATGCTCTATATGACGACGTTGGCCCGTTCTTTGACGAGCTTCGGACTCTGCGTGAAACGCTCAGGACCCCTTTGCAGTCCCCAAGCCAGCGGCAGCAGTCGGGGCCCAGGATATGTGCCGCCGTGGTATCCAACTCCGACGGCAGGCTCGATAACATACTGCGCGCATTCGGGCTGCGTGTGGGCGACGCACGACGGCGACTCGCTGAACAGCACATCCCACAACGTTCTGATGCTGTTGAGGACGCCAGGGCGGACGACGACGCGATCGGCATCGACGAGCGGACTACCGACAACGACATTGACTTTGTTCTGACGAGCTTTCAGGTCGGACACGAGAAACCGCATCCCAGGATCTTCGAGCTCGCTGCCGACATGGCGGCGTCGCCTGGCAACATGAAGGACTGCAGGGATGACTGGTTCCTCATCCATGTGGGAGATCACTATCGCAAAGATGGCGAGGGCGCCGTCGCGGCTGGATATGACAAAAGTCTTGTCCTGCAGCGGGACGGACACAGCGATGCATCGCTAGCGTCCGGGGATTCGCGAGTCGAGCGAATCGCGTCGCTATTGGACGTGCTGCCGTACCTCAAGAAAGCACTGCAGGGTGGCTGAAGTGGCGGGCAGGCATGCTCGGCCCATCAAGCGGCCTCGGTAACCTCCGCCCTGTCAATGCTTTTCAGCGACTGGAGTGCGAGCTTGCAACCATGCTTGACAAGCACTTTATCTTTCTTGCTGGTCACGACATCAGTCTTCGAAACAACCGTGCGCAAGAAGTAGATGAGACCCGTGGCGATCTGCGGCGTCTCGCCGACCTTCGCCATAATGCTCAGCAGTGCCTTCTCATCTGGCTGGTCGGCAGTTGCCTTCTTCGACTTGAGTGATTGGAGGATCAAGGTGACCAGCAGGACCTCGACGAAGATGGCCGTCTTCTCCTGCAGGTACGCAAAGTCGAGGACCTTGAGAACACCGAGCGTAGCCTGGCCGTGAACGATCAGATCTGCAAACATCTTGGCTAGGTTGACTATCGCCTTGACGTTGACAGCTTCGCCGCCCTCTTCGTCGACCTCGGCTTCCTCGTCGACGTCGGTCGACTCGCCCATGCGCCTAAAGTAATCCCACAGCGCGAACATGAAGGCCATCTTCATACGTCGATCACCGCACAGCTGGCGCGCAATGAGCGTGTAGTACGGGTTGTACGCGTCCTCTTTCGACGCACAGTGCAGCAGCACCCGGGGTATCTCCGCCTCCTGCTTGCGCTTCAAGTGCAGCGTGACAAGGCGGGTGTGCGCGTCGCGGTAGTCGCTAGCGGAGAGGATGGCGATGAATATGGACCGGCGGACGTCTGTGTTCATGCGATGGCTGCGTGCGAGCTGCAACAGATTCACTGCGTCTGGATCGCCAAGGTCGTCGTCAATATTAATGGCCGCTGCTTCCGCGGTTGCACTCGATGTCTGTGCCGTCGGCGTTCTCTCAATGTCAGACTGAGCGGTTCGAGAGTCCACGTTGACCTGCTCGTCGCTCTTCCAGCTGGCACCGACGAGCCACCATTTGCCCTTTTTGGACGAGTTGTGGATGTCTGCCCTGCCGATGCGCAGTGGCTCGCTGGCACGGATCGATCGCGAGTTGCTGAGCGCGCCCAACGCCTTGCGCAGGCGAGTGATGTGATCTGATGAGACATTGGCGGACGCGGCGGCTCCGGACTTGAGTCGGTTGTTCTTGAGCTGGGTGATCATCTCGATCATGAACTTGGTTCGAGTGGCGAGGTTCTCCTCCCCGATGCTGGCGACGGCTGGCTGGATGAGAAGCACGATATCCTTCAGTGACGACGGGTCGTCGGACCTGAGTTGCGGGCCTGAATTCTTGATGATCTTGAGCAGGAACTCGGTGTTCATGCCGTTGATCTGCGACAGGAACAACTTGATGTACTCGAATATGAGGCCACATCCGACCATGTGGAAGTTGTATAGGTGTGACAGCAGAGCCATTGCGTTGATCATCGCCTTCCTTCTTGGGTCATTCAGGTCACTGGTCTGGTCGTCACCGCTCTCGGCTTCTATTGTCTTCGATGCCGTCTCGTAGTCAGCATCGAACCGCTCGACGAATCGCTGTAGGAACTCGGCGCCAAAGTCCATGCCTATCACGCGGTACATGGCAGCGATAAAGCCGGCGTGGAGGAGAATGAACGAGTCCTGCAGGAAGGAGCTGGTGTAGATCAGGTCGAAGAGCAGGTTGATAACGGTCGTGGTGACATTCTGTCGTGGGTGCTCCGTATACAGCACCTCAAACTGTCCCAAGATTGAGACCAGGTTCGCGTCCGATAGCTTGTTGAGATGGCCCTGTGCCTGCCTTCGTAGTCGCACCATGGCCTCCGAATCATCGTTGGCTCGAGCGCGGAGGGAGGGTGGGATGTACTTCTGGGTGGCGGGCTGCGACGAGCTGACGGGCGCGACGTACGGGTTCTCCTTGACCCGGGGTGCGTCCTTGACTGTCGAGTCCTCAGAGTCGGATTCATCGTCGGATTCGTCGTCGGGATCAGAGGCCGATTGCTCGTCAGACATCCCGTCAGCTTCGGACCCTTCGTCCACTTCCTCTTCCTCGCTATCGTCCTCATGCGCAGCACCGGCCTCGTCATCACTGTTGAAGCCTTCGAACGCGTCATCAGACTCGTCGTCGGATCGAGAGGCACCAGGACGTGCCTTCTTCTGTGCTTTCCTACGCTTCTCTGCCAGCCACTCCTCCTCCTCACGTCTGCGTGCCTTGTCATCGTCATCGAACCCCAAGCCCGCAGGCAGGTCTCCTAGTAGCTCGCCTAGCCCGTCTTCGGTGAACGACTTCGGCAGGCTTTTCTTCCCCTTGATGCCGAGCAGCTTCTCAAGCCGAGCAATCTCAGCGTCGTCTTCTTCGAGCTTCTGCTGCACTGACTTTGAAATCTTGCGCGGGGACAGCGGTTGTGCTCGAACATCGTCACTTCGTTCATCAACATCACTACCATCGTCGTATCCGTCAAGTGAGATGTCCGACTCGTCAAGGTCGACTTCGATGTCTGACGCCTGCTCTGCGGGCTCCAGCCGTGTCTTGCTCCGCCCTCCGTCCTTCTCAGCCGGCTGATCGACTCGTCGTCGCTTCGTCTTGCGGTGTGCGTCAATCTCCTGCGCGTCGCTCGCCTCATCGTCCTCCTCGTAGCTGCGTGCTGTATACTTGCCCCGTCCATCAGAGAGTGCATGGTGTCGCTTGCCAGCAGTGGCAGGCGGCTGCGCCTGTCTCCCCCTCCCACCACCACGCTTCTGCTGTCTTTCCGCCTTGCGTGCGTCCTTGCGGCTCAGTGACCTTCCGCTCGGTCGCCCATTGCCCCTGCTGTCTGGCAGCCCGAGCTCTTCGCGCAGCGCCCTGGGCAGCTGTGTCGTGTTGTGTCGTCGTGGCGCCATTGTCGTGTGCTAGCCAGGCCAGACCAGGTCCTGTGCGCCGTCTCACCAGCAGATCAACAGTTGATGCTAGCATTGCCCAAGCGTATATCGCTCGAGATCAATGTCGTCGTAGAGCTGCACCTCGCAGTTGAAGCTCGAAACTTTTTGGCTGCCGGTTCCACTTCCGCGGGACGACGCTCAAGCACTCAACGCTGAGCGGGCGTGCATATCGCGCTCGGCTGCAGCTGGTCGGCTTCAATGGCAGATGACTCGGCATGCTGGAGTTTGTCGATGCTTGCACCGCGTTCACAGACACGCTCAAGCTGCCGCCGCCCGTTGATGCGATCGGAGACTTGCGCCAGCCGTCATACCCCACCATCCAGCAGCTAGCCTGCCTTACCAGCCATGTCGACGAGTCACAGACATCTGCCTAATGATGAGGTATGGACTACAAGTGCGCCGTTGAGGGACGAGGGATGGACTGAGGGGAGACGACCTCGCTGACAGCTGCCGCCTGAGACAGTTCTTCGCCGTGCTGAGGAAGCTCCTGCACGCCCAGAGCGCAGCACGCCGCGGCTCGATATAGATTATGGCATCAGGATCTCTGAGGCCATGCCAACCCTCAATACCGGCCATAGCCATGACTGCTGCCACCACTCC
>JAGYHY010000250.1:0-12162 GCA_024244165.1 Ascosphaera acerosa | reverse complement strand
CTTCACGAAGAGTACGGGGGATGCCGCGGGCGAGGAACTCTGACGGATGAAGCTCTTGGCTAGGCAGATGCCCAGTCGCCAGCTCGACGAGAGGCACGCCTCGCAGCGGTCGCCGAGCTTCGATGGTGCCTTAGCTGTCTTCGCAACCTCCCAGACCTCCACCACGGGCTTCTGTGGTGTCTCTGCGGCGGCCTTCTGAACAACCTCACACTTGGCAAGAGCGTTGCGCGCCCTGGTTTCTGACATGCTGAACTTCGCCAACCACTTCTTCTCTGCCAGCTCCACTGCGTTCTGCACCTTCTGCTCACGGTCCTTGACAAGGGCCTCCTTGTCAGCGGCAAACTTCGCCTCCAGTTGCTTCAACACTGCTGCATCAGCAGCTGAAGTGGCTTGCTGTGCGGGCTGCACAGACCCGGCAGGCGGCGCATTCTGCGTAGCTTGTGCAGGCTGAGCTGCAACCTGAGGCGACGCCTGGCCCGGTCCAGCTTTCGCTGCTGCAGCGCCTCTTTGCCTTGCCAAGGCGTTCTGAATGTTGTTGCGTATGATGGTGCGGATTGTCGTGTTCTTGCTGCAAAGCTCACGAGCTTGGACGTCCGTGAGATTCTCCAGAGTAGCTTTGGCAGCTGCGGCCAGCTGCTCGTTGTGGCTGGAAATGAGTTTCTGGATCTCCTCCTGGTTGGCAGCCTTGAACTCTTGCAATTTGGCGTTGTACAGCTCCTTAACCCTCTCCGTCCGCTCCTTCACCTGCTGCTCAACCTCCGCATCTTTCGCGGCCAATTGCGCCTCCAACTCTTGCACCTTCTGCTCAAGCAGTCTGACATTTTCGGTAACGTCAGTGCCCGACACAGAGGATGGCTCGGTCTGTGTCTCTGATGAAGGCGCTGACACTGACTGTGTACCTGCAGGCTCAGCTGCTGCAGCAGGTGCAGATGGTGCTGCGGGTATGGGTTCAGGTGCAGCTGTTGTACCCGCAGCGGCAGCCTGCGCTTGCGCCTGTGCCTGTGCTTCTGCCCTCACAGTCTGTAGCTCCGCCTTGACCGTCTCCAGCTCTTGTTGGATGGCAGCTCGCTCGTGCAAGGACTGATTCAACTCGATCTGCTTGGCGTTGATCCTCCCTGACAGCTCCTTGGATCTGGCCTTGAACTGCTCGGTGAGCTTCGACCTCAGTACCTCAAGACGCTGTTCGGCTTCCGCGCCTTTCTGTTCAGCCTCAGTTAGTTTAGACTGGAGGGTTACAACCTCCTCCTGAGCCTGGTTTCTCGCCGTAGTGATGTCCTCGCGCTCCGCCTCAAGATTGGCGAGCTTGGTGTGTAATGCTTCCATCTCAGCCGGGTCGACACGATCGTACTTGTGGAGAATGCTCTGCGCACGGTGCTGCCAGTGGTCGCGGTCCTCCTGCAGGAGTTTCATCTCCCCTTCTTTAGTCTCAATCGTACCTTCCATCTCGCGAATCTGAGCCTCAAGCGGTCCTAACTGCTGCTGCAACTCCTCCATCCGAACCGCCTTCTCAGCGAGAGAGGCTTCGGCGGTTTTGAGCTGTGCTCGTAGGGTCGCATTGCTCTCACGGAAAAGGTTGAGCTCATTGATGGCATCCACGAGCTTATTGTGGCTCAGTGATTGATGCTCACTGTCGGCTTCAGCGCGACGCTGCTGCTCCAGCTTGAGGCGGGTCTCGTCGAGCTGAGACTGTGTGTAGTCGAGCTGCTGGCGTAGGCGCTTGGCCTCCTGGGCAGACAGATGTAGCTGCACATCAACAATCTCCTTCTCCCTGCGCAGGTATTTGATAATCTCCTGCAAGGCTTCCAGGTTTGACTCGGAATCTGAAGTGCCAGCATCAGAATCGTCCAAGAGAGCCGCTCGATCCTTCTGGACTGTGGATATCTGCTTGCTCAAGCCTTCCAGCTGCCGATGCAGCAGACTGTTCTGCGTGAGGACCTCCTCTCGCCGGCGTCCAAGCTCTGCGATCTCGCCTTCCAACCGCGCCTTGAGTTCCTGCCATGACTCCTCCTGCTGCGTGAGAGTGGATTTGGCAGTCTCCGCTTGGGTTTTGACATCGAGGAGCTCGAGCTTCAGCTGATTGGTCTCGGCCCGGGCGTCCTGCAAGCCCTTCGCAGCCTCTGCATGTTTGACTAACTCAGTCTCGTAGTTCTGCTGCGCGCTCTGCGCGATGTCGGCCTGAGCCTTGAGGTCTTGCTCCAAGCAAGTAGCAGCTGCCTGCAAGCGTTCCTCTTCGGCTTTGAGTCGCCGGACTTCGGATTCCAAGTCGGATTGTTGCTGAGCGTACTTCCTTTCAGCCTCCAACTCCGCCTCACGCAGCCTGGAAAGCTCGGCATTGGACGCTGCCAGCTCTGCTGCTATCTCCTCTGCCCGCTTCTCCAGCTCGGTAATCCTGCCATTCTTCTCCTCCAAGAGGTGATCAGTGTCGGCACGGTATTGCTCATTCGTCTGGGTAAACTCCTGCAGCCGCTCCTCGGACTGTTCACTGATTGACTTGTAGATTTCGACCTGCTCGTTAGCATGCGCGAGCTCCGACTTTGTCAGTTCCAAGTCCCGTTTGAGCTCGGACACTTGCAGTCCAAGCTCCTGCTCACGCGACAGTCCGCCAGCATCCTCAGCGTTGTCACTCAATGCTAGCTCGACAGCCTGACTAGCAGGGGCGGTCGGCTGCTTCTTCCCGAGCGTCTCCAGACGCTCCTCGGCACTTCTCAGTTCCACAGTCATCTCGTCCACCTTCGCCTGCAGGTGGTCGCGTGTCGTCTTAGTGGCGGCGAGCTCCTCCCTTGTCGAGGCCAGTGACGTCATCAGATCATCAATGCGCTTTTGGTTCTGCTCATGCTCGAAGTCCCGGCGCAGCACAGCCTTCTTGGTCTCCTCGCTCTCTTTGTTGAGCTTCCGCTTTGTGGCTTGCAGCTCCGCGTCTAGCGAGGAGACAGAAGCCTCGAGGCGACGCTTTGACTCGGCATCGGCATGCTCGCGCTCGCTCAGCATTGATTGCAGCTGGGCGTTGAGTGAGTCCAGCCGGGCGCGGTCGTTGCGAAGGGAGACGTTGTCCTCGGTGAGCCGCTTCTCTATGCTCTTCCACAGGTCCTTCTCGGCCTTCAAGTTCGAGATTTCGCGGCGGAAACCTTCCACCATGCCCTGAGCCTCCACCAAATCCTCGGCAACCTGCTGCGTCTTGAGATCTTGCTTGCTAGATGTCTCGGACAGGTTCTCGTAGCGACTCCTGAGCTCGCGGTTCTCGCTCTTCAGGAGGTCGAAATTGGATTGCAGGAGCTCTGCCCGCTGCACAGCACCCGCCAGCTGACTTGTAGCGCGTGTAACCTCGCTCTGCAATTCGCTATTCCTCCTAGTCATATCATTCAACTGCTGTTTCAGAGCTGTCTGGTCGGTGATAGTCTCTTGGCGGAATGAGTCGAAGTGCGCCTGGACCTTGCGTAAGAGATCGGCATAGTTAGGGGCCTCAGCGACGGAGGCGGAAAGGTCGTCGGACTGAGTGACAGGCGGAGCCGTGCCAGGTGGCATAGACTGGGAGAACGGAGTGCGAGACTCGCCAGTCTCCTTACGGCGGATCAGCATGCTGCGGAACGTGTCTCGTTCTTTGATGTAGCTGTTCGTCTGGGCGATGAGGTTGGCCATCTCCTGCTTGAAGTTCTGCACGCGCACGCGCAACTCTTTGAGCTCCTCCTGCTCGCGCTGGTAGGCAGCATTCTTTTCCCGAGCTTCCTCGCTCTCCATCTTATCTCCGATTTCCCGAAGCATGCGTCGCAATGTGACGTTCTGCTCCTGGAGTTCATTAAGGTTTCTGAAAGTCGTCAGGTGCCGCGTGATGAAGCGGCCGGTGGTGTTGAGATCCTTCATGTTCTCCTCCAGCTTCTGCTGCGCAATGGCCTCGAGCTCAGCCCTGTCGTAGTCTTGTTCGCCGGAACCGAGCAGATGCACCTCCATGACAAGAACCTTGATCTGGCAGCTCAGATCTTTGAGCTCCTGCCGCAGGATATCACGTTGCTGTTCCAAACCCTCCACCTGGCCCTGCCATCGCCGCGCCTCACGTGTAGCTTCGTCTCGCTCCTTGCCTGCCTCGTCCAAAATGTTCGACATCTTTATGACTGTTTCCTCAAGCCTGGCATGATCCGTGCGTAGCTCGTCGATCTCAGGTTTGCTCTGCTCTAGATCCTGCACCATCTCATCCAACGTGGCCTTCAGCTCCTGGTTGTTCCGCTGCTCAGCTGCAAGCAAAGTTTTGATCTTGTCGTACTCGCTGTACATCTGTGTCAATGTCAAGGAGGCCTTGCCTCGCGACGATTTTGGCGAGAAAGAGTTGTTGGAGGGCGTCGCCGAGCGAAGAGGGCTCATCGCCTGCATGGGAGTTGAAGGACGTTGAGCCGAGACGACCTCAGCTTGCAAATCCCTCATCTGCACTTCCATCTCCGCGACGCGGCGCTCCGCCTTCTCTTTGTCATTGTGCTCCGTCTCCACCTCAGCGCGGAGACGTGCGACCTCCGCAGCAGCTTCATCCTTGAACCTCCCGAAGTCAAGCTGTAACTGTTGCACTCGTTTCTTAGCTGTTTCTGCAGAGGCACCCTGCAACTCAGCCAAGCGCTTGCAACTCTCAATCTCGATGCTGGCCTGCTCCGAAGCCTGGACAGCCTCTTCTTGCAGCTGCTGGATCTTGGCCAAGGAGTCCTCGTACTTCTGCTCGAGTGAAGCAGCTTGCGCCTTGATGGCGGTCTCGCTGCGCTGCAGCTGTTCAGTTCGCGATGCCGCATCGTCGACCTGTCGCTGCAAGTCGGCGATGCGCGTGCTCTTGTCCTTGCGGTACTTGAGGTACTCGGCCGATTTCGTTTTCAGCTCTGTTTCGAACCATTCGTTGTTCTTCTTGGCGAGCTCGAGCTCATGTTGCAAATTCTGTTCGCGGAAGCGCGTGCTTGATGCTGTCGACTCGGATGTCTGGAGCTTCTGCTCAAGAACAGAGACCTCGCGTCGTAGGTTGATGACTTTCTCGTGCTCTGCCGTCAGGTCATCGGCCAGCTTGTCATAGGCGGTGGACTTGTGCTCGAGTAGGCGTAGAGTATCGCGATTGGATGTCTCGAGAGACTCAATGCGTGCTTTGAAACTAGACAGCTCGGATAAGGAAGTGCTAGCGGACGACTTGATGGCATCGAGCTCAGACTGCAGAGCCGAGCGTGCGGTTTCTTGGCGGTGACCGTTAGCATGAGTTGTCGGTGACCTGATAGGCCTGCTTAAGGCAAGTAGACAGAGTAGCCATTACCAGCTTTCTGTAGTTTGCCGCGAAGACTGGCGACCTCGGCCAAGTGTTTCTCCACTGTGCTCTTCAGCACATTGACCTTCGACCTGCTGCTGCGAACTGCATTTTCCAATTCAACCTCTAGTCGCAATTTGTCGGACTTCAGCTCGGTGAGCTCATGCGCCCTGGCGGTAAGGGCACCAAATAGCTCGCTGACAAGCTCAGGTGTCGGACTCTCCGTCAGAGTGGTGAGGGTCGTGTCTGGTATGCCGTATTGCGTCGCAATGAGTGGGATGTCAATGGCAGCGGCGGCCATGGTGACGGCCAGACGCGAAGCTGCTTCAGCTTCGAACTGTCGCCTCGTGTGCCGCTGTCGGAATGGATTCAGCACATGGGCAAAGGGCTGTCAACGTGCTTGATTTCGTGCATGCCGCTGGCAGCTCGAGCCGTTGCGCACTCGATCGAGAGCTGGTGGAAGACCGTGTAGCAGCGCGCGAATGGCTGCAGGCAACAGGGTGAGGCACCGGAGCAATGCCAAGCTACCTCGCAACACTCAACGATCGGGCGCGAGCAGCCTGCAATGGCAGCGGGACCTCAATGGGGCGCTGCAGCTTGTCAAGGTTGACGATCCGCGTCGCCAGCTTGCTTGCTGTGGTCCTCAGGCGCAGCGGCGGAGTCGCGGAGTTCGTCCAGTCGGCAACCTCCGCGGAGTAAGCGCCAAGGCCAAAATCACCTGATGCGGTGCATGTGTCGGCAACGTAAGGGTCGACCATGGCGCACTGCCTACAATGCCTGTCTGAGCTACTACTGAGCGGCAGCATGGAAGAATGTCTGCAAGATGCGATTCAGGAGATTGCCGGAGAGCAGTGGTATGCTCACTGTAGGCGGTGTCCAACAGACGCATCAGATTATCGTACATGAGGCGTTACTGGTTGGCTCTTGACGGTGTGTACAGTATTTGACGCTCATACCTGACGCGGTCACCGACGTGGGTGATACATGCGTTACACTTTGAGATTGAGAACATACATAGCTAGGCGCCGCAAGCATGGCAAAGCTTTGATGTCGCAATATGCGCTCGCAACGCATCGTAACCCGAGCAATCGTACGGCCATGAGAGGATCGTGCACGGGGCAAAAAGATGGTCCCAACGAGGGTCGAACTCGCGACCTTGGCGTTACACCGCATTTTTGGCAATATTAGCACCACGCTCTAACCAACTGAGCTATAGGACCTTGTGGCAGGTTTCCGCTCTAGCGGGTATATAGCCACAAGTCAGCAGAGGGACAACCATCCGCTGCTCAATACCTCGAGATCAGCATGGCACGCCGCACGCATGAGTCAATTTCACCGATAACGGATGCCTCAGGGTCATGGTCACGCTACATGCAGTCGCGGATCTGGCTGTCTGTGCCAGCGCAGGTCGAGCTCCATCGACAGAATGTCAGTTCGCGTGCTTGACGACATGCGCTGCCACGGACTGTATGCCGTTTGGCGAGGAGAGCGCGCCAAGTACGTGTTTCGAGTGCGTGCTGTCTCACAACTCTGTGACACTGCGACGGCAGTCATCGCTTCTCAGCCTCAAGGCCATGCCAGTCGACGTCCTGAGCGAGTACCAACGAATCGACGGAAGTGCTGCCGCCCGCATCGATGTCTTGGTCATGCTCGTGCAGAGACCGCGCCTCGGAGGTAGCTCCTGAGAGCAGCCTGGTGGCAGAGATAGTGGCGTCTCAGGCCACGGAGTGCAGCTACTCATCAAGAGAGGCCGCAGCCGCCAGCCTGTGGTGAACGACATCAGTCGCAGCTGACAGCCGCGACACTGTTATCTCTTGACACCTCTTCTCACGACTGTGGCAGGCGGTGTGCATGCAGGTTGACCTCGGGAAGGTAACAGGCTGTTCACAGGCCAGGTTGCCGGCGCAAACCAGGTCATGCTATCTATCGCTTCTCGTCTTGCTGAGCGTCAATGCCAAGACCTTTTCTCAAGGGGAGTGCCAATTCTCCCGGCTCAAGACGCGTCCCAGACCGAGAATACGGCCAATGGCCTCGAAAGCCTGAACGATGTTCGCAGCAACTCCTCCACAAATGCAGGCGGCGACACGGTATACCGATACTCTGCACAGGTGGCTTGCATTCCGCACCGCGCCCCAGCATATCAGGCGTCATGCATGCGATCGCAAGCTGATGGCATTCGGGCTAGCGTCGCCCTACGCTGCAGACGTCCTCGCCGCGCGCCCCAGCCACGGACGCTGTGGGGCCAAGGACGGGCGCCGTTTCAAAGATAAGCTTCACCGCCCCGGGAACGGCGGGCACCGTTTTCACGGTTGACTCGGGGCTGCTCATGGCCTACCGCGCAACCGTGCTTCATTGCCATGGACGTGGGGTAATGACTGCGCAGGCAACGATATCACCGAACTGCCAGGTGAGGCTTGACAGGGCTGCTACGACACGCTCGTCGGACAGCCTAGCATGACGGGCTCCCTGCGAGCGGCGGGATGGTGACTTGCTGCAGCTACAGCCACCGCTGCCAGTTGCATGAGGGGAAGCTTGGGGCCGAGCTCGCGTGCAGCAACCCTGGCCACCAATATCACCCTGAACTGCTACTCTAGACAATCAGCCGGCGTGAAAGTCGCGTGGCCATATCAGGAGAGGGCATATCGTGCACGATGGTCTGCCGTAGTTGGCATGCCGTGCCCGACCCTGCCACGAGCCACATCCATGCGCGCGACGATGGTTGCGTGAGGGGGCCTTGGTAAGCTTCCGTCCCACACATCAATTTCCAAGCCTCACGACAGTCGCGGCCGCTGGCGAAAAATTCTTCCTTTCGGATTGGTGGACGCCATGTGCGCTGAGAAAGATACTTTACAAGCCTCATCCGCCTCATCTGTCCGCTCGTCTGGTTCGTGTCACAGTCATATGGTCTATTCGCTTGTCTATCCTCGCAACAACCCTTCGACTACCGCACCTTAGCACGGGTTGCTGCGAGGTGAGACTGCGACACCGACCTCTCGCGCTTCATGTGTGAGAGCGGGCACTAATCCTGGCCCAGCTGTTCCCTCCCCTTGCGCCACAGACCGTCGACAGCATGTCACCGAACGACAACCAAACGCGCGGTGCGGGCGCTGCGGATGCGAAGGTCGATGCTGCGGTCGGCGTGACTGAGAAAGGGGATCGGACGAGCGACAGAGAGAGCCTGTCCGTGCCGGATTACAACGGTGGCATCGCGCCTGTCGAGCCAGTTGATGGGTCTAGCAAGACGGTACATGAGGTCGGCCTCTACACCTCGGACGCACCGTCCGATGGCGTCGATGACGCCAAGGTGCGCTGGTATCAGACTGCGCGCTACAAGAGGTGGCGCAGGATAGCGGTTCACGTCGCCGTCTTTGTCGTCGCTACTGGGTGAATTACCGCTCCGTCTCCTGCCGTCTTGAGAGCTCGTCCCACTGACGCTGAGACAGGTTGTGGGTTGCGAGTCTCGCGCTTCACGCCAAGGACAAGAACTGGGTTATTCCGTTCCTGGTCTGGTTGTGCACCGTCTTGCGCATCATCACGTTCTACGTGCCCGCCCGTCTCGTTCTTATCCCCCTGCGTTGGGCCTGGATGAACGTGGCCGTGCGCGCCAAGAACCACATTCCCGCCAAATGGCGCTTGCCACTGGCAGCGGCTGTCACAGTCGCCGTCTTCTGCATCGGTGCTTTCACCTCAGAAGAGGTTGCCGACAACAACCGCGAGAACAGAGGCATCAGTCTTGTCGGCATCGTCGTCCTCATCGCCGTTCTTTACGGTTGCTCAAAGGACCGGTCGAAGATTAACTGGCAGACTGTCATAGTTGGCATGCTGGCGCAGTTCATCGTGGCGCTCTTCGTCCTGCGTTCACAGGTCGGTTATGACATCTTCAAGTTCGTCTCGGACCGCGCTAGCGACCTGCTCGGCTTTGCCAACCAGGGCACCGCGTTCATCACCTCGCAAGACGTTGTCGATAACGTCCACTTCTTCCTGGTGACTGTGCTGCCCGCCGTCATCTTCTTCATCTCGTTCGTCAGCATCCTCTACTATTACGGTATCCTTCAGTGGTTTATCGTCAAGGCTGCTACGTTCTTCTTCTGGTCGATGAAGGTGTCGGGTGCTGAGGCCGTTGTCGCTGCTGCCTCACCGTTCATCGGTCAAGGCGAGTCTGCCATGCTGATCAAGCCGTTCATCAAACACTTGACCAAGGCTGAGATCCACCAGGTCATGTGTTCTGGCTATGCGACGATCGCTGGATCCGTGCTGGTGTCCTACATCTCCATGGGCGTTAACGCCCAGGCGATGGTGTCATCTTGCGTCATGAGCATTCCAGCATCGCTCGCTATGTCCAAGCTTCGATACCCCGAGACCGAGGAGACCCTGACCGCCGGACGCATCGTCATTCCCGACGACGAAGAGAACAAGCCTGCCAACGTGCTGCACGCGTTCACCAACGGCGCTTGGACGGGTCTCAAGATCGCAGCGGTCCTGGCGTCGGTCCTGCTCTCCATCATCTCGCTTGTCGGACTGGTCAACGGTCTTTTGGGCTGGGTCGGCCACTATCTGGACATCAACGACCCACCCCTCTCGCTGGAGCTCATTCTCGGCTATCTGTGCTGCCCCATCGCGTTCCTGCTGGGCGTTCCTCGGACCGGCGACCTCTACAAGGTGGCTCAGCTCATTGGGTTGAAGCTGATGACCAACGAGTTCGTCGCATATACCGACCTGACAGGGCCGGACTATGCAGACCTGTCGCCCCGCTCCCGTCTCATCGCCACGTACGCCCTTTGTGGGTTCGCCAACGTCGGCTCGCTGGGCAACCAGATCGGTATCCTCTCGCAACTAGCTCCCGACCGCGCTGGCGACGTCTCGGAGATTGCGTTCAGCGCGATGCTGACTGGTGCCCTGAGCACTTTCACCAGTGCTGCCGTGGCCGGAATGCTCATCAAGGACGAGTCTAACTGGGTCAGCTGATAGCTGAGGGGCTTGCGGCGAGCTGGACTGCCCTTGCGCTGTAGTCGCTGTACCGGATGATTGATGTCCCCTGCACCTCTTGCCATCTCTTTAGACGATCTGACTATCTCGCCACGTTCTTCCTGTATCTTGCACATAGCATAGCATATCCGCGGCTCTCTCTGCCGAGCACATCATGAATTACACGGGCTTCTCATGTCCTCATCGTGCCTTGCCTCTGAATGCATCGTCAGCGTCCCCGTGATCGTCGACTTCCAGTCTCCCTTGTCGCGCCGCGCACCTGTCAAACGTCCCCGCCACAGCTCCACTAGACCTTCTTGACGTACAGTGCGTGCGTACCGGAGTCCGCAGCCAAAGCCCCTGCATATGGGCGGCCCTCGGTCTCCCGACCAGCATCAGCGGGGTCCTCTGCGACGGCTGTTAGGTCAGACTCTCTGCGCCTTCATGGTGGCAGGCGCCGTCGTCGTCGTCGTCGACTCATGAGCAGGTCGATCGACGCAGTGCTCGGCACGCGGGATGCGCTCGCGTCTCTGTTCATGCCATGCCATGCCATGCCATGCCTTGCCATGCCTGGTCACTGCATTGCTCCATGGCGATGGGCCCTTGCGTGCACGGACGTGGTCATGCGTGATCTACGCCGTATGCGCTGATCAGTGCTGATGTACAGCCAGGCCCAGCCCGTGCCAGAGCCTGTCAAGCCCGCCGTCGCCCGCGCTGACACCAATTGCAGGTCACAGGCGACGTGAGCAGCTTGAGTGCGACAGTGAAGCCTGCGCAACGCCCGGTGCACACCATCCTGCATGAGGGTACAGCCCTCGCATGCTGCGCGCTCGCCTCTGCATCGCCCCAGACTGCACCGTGTCGTCTTGAGCCAGTGATACTCACCATCTCTCACGGCAGCTCAGGACCGGGACTAGCCTCCTGATACTGGCTGCCGCAACGACTCCGGCAGGGTCAGGACCGCCGCCCCCCCCATATGCGTGCAGAGTTGCGCTGTCAATGCGTGGCCGTCAGCCTCAGCCTCAGCCGCAGCCCCAGACTCAGCACTAGCTCCAACTCTAGCTTCGGCCGTCCGCGTCGCTGACCCGGCTTTCCCCCCCATTGCTTCCACTAGCTAGCTGCATAGCGTTTGGCTCTCGCTAGCCGCCGGCACCGCGACCGTCAACCTGCGCGGTGAGGTGGTGCCTGGCTGCAGTCCTGCCAGTCTTGCCAGTGCTGCCTCGCCCACCGCCGCTCTCACCAGACAGACCGGGACAGACCGCGCCGCGCAGACCGTGTCTGTGGCCGCTCCGTGTGCACCATATGCGAGTTGCCTATGCCACGACTCTTCACGTCTCGCCATCGTGATACACATGTTGCCAGCTCCGACACTCGCGTGCCATTGCCGGTCGAGCCTTGAGCAGTTGCCGCTCCTCGTCCCATGACAGAGAGAGCCAGCCGGTTGTTTGGTGACCCGCTGAGTCCGAGTCTCTACCCCAGTCTGAGCTTGCGGACGAGGCGGGCAGCCGGTCGGAGTCGAGCTCGTTGGTGAGGCCAAGGCCAAGGCCACGTTCGTGCGGCGCTCACGGCAGGTCGCCATGTCATTCCTGCTCTCGTCGACGCAGACGTTGCTCTCCTCGCTCGCAAAGGTCTCGACGTACTGCCAGAAACAGCTGGTCAAGCAGTGCTTATCGCCCGTCGTCGACACAGACGGCGTCGCTCTCAGCAACATCGCAGTACAATGGGGGTTGAGGGAGTGCAACCTAGAGATACGGGATGTTGGACTGCGACTCGAGGTGCGTGGGTCTCCATCGTGCTGCCAGTCTCGCAGCTCTGTGCCCTCGGGAGCGTCTAGTCACCGCTGACCACGGACTGCAGGTCGTTGCTTCGGCTCTGAGCCTCCCGCCGGCGCTGGCGGTGCGCAAAGCACGGGTTGCTGCGCTACGACTCACCGTCCC
>JAGYHY010000249.1:0-12165 GCA_024244165.1 Ascosphaera acerosa | reverse complement strand
CGCTTGCCCCCGGGGCACCACCATGCTCGGCATTAGCTTTTGCGAGTCGGCAGGTAGCATAAAAGAAGCCGCCATCGGCATGCAAGAGGTGCACGCCACGGGCGGCCGCCGCTGCACTGACGGTTCAATGTCGCAACCTGCTGAAGCAAGGGCGGGTTGTACAAGGCGGGACAGCTGCCTGCGATCCGGCAGGCCATTGAGCCATTGATCGGGTCGGCAAGCAAGCCGGGGCCAGGGCAATCTGACTCGTTCGGCCCTCGCGCCGCCTTGTCTTGTCAATGAACGCGCCCTATTCTCAATGACTCGTGGGCAGGCCAATACGTGCCCGTGTTGCTTGCCTTGCGCTCCGGAAGGTCCTTCCAGGCATGGCCTGTCAGCCAGCGCGGCCAGCGAGCCCGCGGTGCGCGGTGGGTATGTATAGAGGCCGTCTCCGGGCCACTGCCAGGGGCGGTGCCGACCGATTTGCAGCTGCTCACCACTCGCCACACCTTGGCACGGCGACGGCGACGAGTCCTACGAGATGCGCGCCCGTCTACTCCTCTTGACAGCCGCCGCGCTGGCAGTGGCGCGCCATTGTGGTGCCGCTGCTGTCAAGGTCAACCCGCTGCCCGCGCCGGTCAGCATCAGCTGGGGCGATTCCGGCCCCATTGAGCTCGCAGACCACATCGACCTGGTCTCCTCGCCTCAGAGCGGCATCCTCTCCGACGCCTGGAGTCGCTTCAATGCCACTGTCAGGGAGCTCAAGTGGTACCCCGCCGCCGTCGAAGCCCCTGCCCCTGACTATCCGCCGTTCCCCACGGACGGACCCACGTCCACCGCACGGCGACTGCGACAGCGACGACAACGCCGGCAGGCAGAGTCGCAGCAGCCGGCGGTGCTCTCGACGATCAAGGTGGCCATTGAGAATGCGGACGCCGATCTCCAGCAGGGCGTCGACGAGTCCTACGACCTGTCCATCGCCGCTGGCTCGTCTGCCATCCAGCTGTCTGCATCCACGGTCTGGGGCGCGCTTCACGGCCTCACCACCCTGCAGCAGCTCATCATCTTCGACGACAAGCATGGCTTCCACATCGAGCAGCCCGTCAGGATCCACGACGCACCGCTGTACCCGTACCGCGGGCTGATGCTGGACTCGGGGCGCAACTTCCTGAGCGTCGGCAAGATCAAAGAGCAGATCAGGGGCATGGCCCTGGCGAAGCTGAACGTTCTCCACTGGCATCTGACAGATACCCAGTCATGGCCGCTGCAGCTGCAATCGTTTCCGCAGATGGCCAGCGACGCGTATTCCCGCGAGGAGACGTACTCGCTTGACGACCTGAAGGACGTGATAGCCTATGCGCGCGCGCACGGCATCCGTGTCATCCCTGAACTCGACATGCCTGCGCACTCCAACTCAGGCTACAAGCAGGTCGACCCCGCGATGATCACCTGCGGCGACAGCTGGTGGTCGAACGACGTCTGGGAGTACCACACGGCGGTCGAGCCGATCCCAGGCCACATCGACATCCTCTACAATGGCTCCTACGAGGTCATTGAGAAGGTGCACGACGACATCGTCTCCATCTTCCCGGACCACGTCGTCCACGTCGGCGGCGACGAGATCATCCCCGGCTGCTACAACTTCAGCAAGCCGACGATGGCGTGGCTGGCCGAGGACCCGTCGCGCGACTACAACGACCTCCTGCAGTACTGGATGGACCATGTCATGCCTATTTTCCGCAAGCACCACGACCACCGGCTGATGATGTGGGAGGACATTGTGATCGGCGATCCGCACGCGCACACCGTGCCCAAAGACGTGATCCTGCAGAGCTGGCAGAACGGCGCCGCGAACGTCAAGAAGATCGCCGCGCTGGGCTACGACGTCGTCGTCGCGTCCCAGGACTACCTCTACCTCGACTGCGGCTACGGCGGCTGGGTCACCAACGACCAGCGCTACAGCGACGAGGTCAACCCGCCCGACCCCGGCGGCGCCCCGACGTTCAACTACCAGGGCAGCGGCGGCAGCTCGTGCGCGCCATACAAGACCTGGCAGCGCATCTACGGCTACGACTTCGCCGCGAACCTGACGGACGAGGAGAGGAAGCACGTCCTCGGCGCGTCGGTGCAGATGTGGACCGAGCAGGCCGACGACCACACCATCTCCACCCGCATCTGGCCGCGCACCGCCGCCCTGGGCGAGCTGCTGTGGTCCGGCAACAAGGACAAGGACGGCAAGAACCGCGTGTACGAGCTCACGCAGCGCATCATCAACTTCCGCGAGTACCTCCTCGCCAACGGCATTGCCGCCAAGCCGCTGGTGCCCAAGTACTGCGTGAAGAACGCGCACGCGTGTGACCTGAACAGGGACCCAACGATCGTGCCGTGAGGTGCTGACCAGGGCGCAAGGCTGTAGTGTTAATGACATGATGACTGGCGATTGAATCTCTTCCGGCTGCACCAGCTCGCCCAATGACTCTGCCGTGGAGCTAGAGACGCGTGCGTTGCGTGCACCTTGCACTCGTCAGTCACACGTTGCGACGGTCTATGCTTGAACGTGGTATATACAATCATGCTGTATAGATCCTAATCCCAGTCGTCATCATCGTCAGATTCATCCGGTTTATGACCACCATGGTCAAGGTCGTCATCGCCGGTGTCTCGCTGCCGCAATCGCATGTCGTTCTTGTCGACCGCCCCGAGTTCGACGAGCATCTGCTCGAGATCTGTGACAGGCATTAGCCATTCATGCCCTTCGCTTCTCCTGAGAGCACTTCTTCCGTCGTGTTGCAGAGGACAATCGCTCTCACCTTGCAGCTTGGTTCTGACTCCTCGCAGACTGCCCAATGTGACGACCTGCCTCCTGATATCCCCATCCTTGTATGCCAGTATCGTCGGGCAGTTCCTCTCAGGATAGCCCTCAATGCAGAGGTCAGCCCGGATCTGACAGAACTTGATGTCCCCGTACTTGGCCGCCAGCTGCCTCCATAGGTCATCCAGCAGGCTGGACTCAACGTTGTTGCTGAAACTCGATGTCATGTTCACAAGAACATGGTATTGTGACGAAGCCTCGGTGACTTCGCGGGCGTAGTCAGCCTTCTGCAGAGGGTAGACCTGGCCGTGCACCGAGGCTTTCTGGAGCAGCGACATCTCAGCCATGCGCTTCTGGCGGTAGCTATCGAGGAAAGCCTCATCCTCCTCATCTTCAAGAGCATCCAGCTCGTCCAGGTCCTTGTCCTCTAGTCGGTTCTCATATGCCTTCCTCTCAGCCTCAATCAGGGCCTCTTGGATCATCGGTATCGGCGACGGGGGCTTCTCAGGAATGATGCCATGCTTGCGGAGGATGTCGTTCCTGGAGCGAGAGATCAGCCGCTGTCCGCACTGCCAGCCGGCCTGGAAGATCACCAAGACGTACCACTCCGTGTCTGCGTTCGGGTCGTCGACAGGGACGTTGACGGGCATGTCAGGAAAGCCTTCCATCGTGCGCTGTACGACTGGCTGCACGAAGCGAGGAGGTGTCGAGGCGGCACATGCGGGCTCTTCTTGAGACGCGCAGAGAGCTGCCCGTCACCCGTCGGGCTGTCCGACCTGATTGTTGTGTCTGAAGTAGCTGTCGTTACTGCTCAGCATCGCGCTAGCCATGTAAGAACGGTTGACGAGCACCGCTCTGATTAGACCGGCACCGGGCCGTCCCTACGATCGGTGCTCCTAGACATGGCACGGGGCACCGACGCGACCGCTCATGTCTCATGACACTTGCAGTCGCCTTGGCAGCTATGTCTACGCTGGGGGTGCGCGCCAGTAGCCATACGAGCCTACGAGTGGTGCATGCAGTGCTGCACGGTGGCTGCGCGGCGGTGTCTGGCCGAACGGCGCTGACGAGGGCCTTGCCGAGAGAGTGACGGCGAATGACCCCAATCGCATTGCAGTGGGCTGCTAGCCGTGGACCCCTTGGAGTCTACGGACTGCGACAACGAGCAATCGCGGTGTTGGCCTGGAAGCCAGAGTGGTACGGCTGCGTAGCCCCAATTGCGCTATGCTGACCGCACGCTGGAGGTCGGGCCAAGGCGATGATGTCCAGAACATTATTCCATTGATCTCTCCACACCATGTCGGCGACAGGCTAGCGGGCGGGCACGCCGTGGAGTCCTCCCACAGATGCCGTGGGTGCCAGCTCAGCGACGGCGCCTCCCACCATCCTAGCACGACGACACCGCGCGCCCCGCGCACTCGACTCTGAAATGATGCAACCAAGCAGCAACCTCCGTCGTCAAGGCATGCAAAGCCTCTCAGAGGGTCGTCTACTTGCGGATGGCGCGCTGGTAGAAGGCGAGCTCCTCACCCTCAAGAATGTAGCCATCGACACGGCCAGACTGGCCGGGCCGCGAGGAGACGATGGCGTAGAGACGGCCGGCCTCGAACTGCTTCTCGAGAGCGGGGTCGATCTTGCCCTGCGCCGCGAAGCGAGCAGCCTGCTTCTTCTCGACGCTGTTGCTCTTCTTCACCTCGGTCGTCTCGGCGGCCTTCTGGTGCCTCTTGCGGCCGATGGCCTGGCCGTAGTGGGCCTCGTACCACTGCCTGAAGGGGGCGGCATCGATCTGCACGACGGCGGACTTGGTGAGGGTGTTCGTGCGGACGAGCTCGTTGTTGGAGGGGTGGTAGGACACCATGATGACACGGGTCTTGCGGGCGACACCCTCGGAGCCCCACGAGAAGTTGCCGGCCTCGAGACGGAGGGCACGGAACTTCTGGTTGCCACCACGAGTGCGGACGAGATGGATGCGCTTGGTGCCAATGCGGGTGTTGGCAGGCTGGCGGCCCTTCTCGAAAGCCCTGAGCGAGTAGGAAGGAGAAGGATGTCAGAGTGCTGCGTGGTCAGGTGGCGGCGCAAGGAGGGCGGGTCGGGACATACCTCTTCTTGCGGTAATAGGCCCGCTTGGCGCCGGTGGCCGAGCGCTTGTGGCGCGAGTCTCTGGAGATACCCATGATTGCGGTCGGTGCGGTGGACTACTTCTGTTCGGCGAAAGGAGAGCGGTTAGCGCGGGTCCGATCGCGGGTTGCACGGGCTGATAATCGCATGCGCCGTCGCAGTCTCTCCTGCCTTGGCCGCGCCTGTCCCATCGGCTGAAGGTGCTTGCGCCTATCCTGCTGGTGTCTGAGCACGCGCAAACCGATGTCTTGCGACACGCGCCGGCGGTGCCGTCGTGACCTTGAGGCGCGGATGGCCACACGCTGGCTGTCCTGCTGCTTCTTCATGTCACAGTAGCTGGGCTGGGCGAAGAGCGCTTCACGCTGGTGTCGCCCGACCTCACCCCAACAGGCCAGATCCATCGCATCCCCCAGTCGCACACATCCGCGCCATGCTGGCAACATCCGTCGCAGAATGGCCTGCCCGGCATGACATCCGGCTGGCGCACCCTCCCTCCGCCGTGCAGCGCTCCATCGCTCCATCTCGCACCACTCAAAAATTCTGCAGCGGGCCACCCCCAGGCCGACGCAGCGCGCAGAAACACAGGGGCGCGCGAGTGCTGGTGGTCTTACCTCGAACGGTAGTCCTCACGAGATCGACGGTCGACAGGCGGGCTGGCTGGGTGAGATGGACTGGCGGCGACGACGACGGCAGGTCAAGGGAACGGGGAGGGGGCGTGCTTCATCAGCCTCTCTCTCTCGCCTCTGATGCGTGCCTGTCTGTCCGTCTCCGTCTCTCTCGCGTGTCCCGCTCGTCTCCCGCCGACCAAACCTGCGTTGTCTGCGCTGCGCCCGCCGCCGCTCGCTGGGATTGCCCTATTCGTTACGGAACCGGATGCGGAGGGTTATTCCGAGGTTGTGCACGGGCTGTGCTCGCATGCGTTACGTCAGCAGTGCATGGGGAAGACGCGGTTGCTAAGCGCGGTAAGCGCGGCACAGCGTCAGAAGAGCGCGTTTAGACGGTCTATCGCGGTAATCCCTCGCGGTGCTATGTAAGTGTACTCCAATCTATAGACAGGCACCGCTTCCTTCTCCTGCTGACCCCGATTCACTTGCTCTGCCATGTGACTTCCAAGGTGTGCTGGGCGTCGCTGTCATCGAGATATAGCGGCACCTGCTGTGTGCCGTGCGGGATGCTGTTGGCGTAGAGCGTCATTGTCCCGTTCTCGTCCTGCGGAAAGCGCGGGGACGATGTGTCAGCACAGCACAGAGGGCGGAGTGACAGGACAGTCGCATGGCGAGCCGACTCACCTGGAACTCATGCTCCCGCGCGCCTCCTCCGCAGGTAAACGCCCCCTTGAGAATCCCACAAGGGCCTTTCCTCGTGCGCAGCGTGAACCCCGTTGCATCGCCATTCGGCGTCGCGGTGTACGTGCCGCAGGCGCCACTGACGTACCACCTGCCACCGGTGATGAGGCAGCCCGTCTGCCGCCCGTTCAGCGAGGCTCGCAAGTACCCCTTGCCTTGGAACGGCTCTCCTGACCCAGGATTGGCTGGCTTGTGCGGATCACCCCCCCGCTCCTGCCTCTTCGGAGGGTACCTGATGCCGCTGGCCGGGCAGTTGGACTTGCTCCCATCCGGGCTTGTCGGGACGTACTGGCCCGACTGCGCGCTGCCCCTGACATTGAAGAAGTACCACAGCTCGTTCAGCGTGCTTCCTCGGCACCGCGCCGCGGGGACAGCGCCAAAGGCATCGCTCAGGGCATCCTGAATGTCCTGTAGGTCATAGGTTGCGTCGTCGCTGGGGACAATGCCGGCTTCAGCCAACGCCTGCTTGCAATGTCAGCAACAGTACTTGCCCGTCAATCAGACCATCATCACAGTCAGGCGTGGCATGACCTGCCTTGTAGCTGTCGAGGCCATGGAACAGGTCGACGGTTCTGCGGAAGTAGTCGACGACCTCCTGCTGCGGCTGATACTCCGCGTAGCAGTCCGGGTCCATCGTGCTGACGCATGTGCCATGCTTGTTCCATTCGTGCTCCCACAGCGTCTCGTCCTTGCCATTCTGGTCCTTCCAGTACTTGCTCATCGAGCCGATGAGTTCATCTTCTCCAAAGGAGTCCAGAATGGCGCTGATATTGTTGTACTTGCGCCCGTTGTCGCAGAACTGGTCATAGCTACCGTCGCAGCGGTCAGGCCTTGCAAGACGTCGCCATGTCAGCGGCAGGACCAACAAGACGCCCCTCAGGGGATGTCGATCGAACTCATCCTCACCACAGCCCATGGATCGTCCAGGAATCGTTCGGCCCCTGGGCGGGCTTGTAGTCCCAGAACTGCGCCTGCAACAACGAGCCTCCGGGATAGTTGACGCAGCAGGCGTCGACGTCCGCATCACCCTTGACATGGCAGCTCAATGGACTGTCCGCAGGACAGGACTTGCCGCTCTGCAGGCTCAAGCCATCGACGAGCGGGGCCATCATAGGCGCGACCACCGTCGCGATGGCAGGGATGCTGAGCATCAGCATGGCGACTGTGATGATGGTTAGGAGGATGTCCTCTGAGGCAGGTGCAATCATCCGAAGCGTACCGGTCGCCTGAGTCGGTCCTGAGGACCGGGGATATAACATGGTGATGGCGGCACCTGGCTCAATCTGCATCTGACTTCGCTTGCCGGCTATCCACAATGCCTTGCAGACATCCTCTCAGCTCGGCGACGGAGTGCCTCTCAAAGTCGGTTGTGCATGCGGTGGCATGGCGTCCTTGAGGTCCAGCACAACACAGCACATGAGCCCCAGCCCTCCTCGCGCTTGGCGGTGTCACGCCGCTGTCGTCCTGCAAGGAGAGCGCTTCCTCCTCCGGACCCCTGCTATCATGTGGGTACAGTCAGCCCGGCTGGCTTGCGACGGGGTGCTGCAGTGTCCGCCAGCAAGGCAGGGCAGAGCACGCGTCGGGTATCTAGGAGTGGACCAATCCGTCGACGTCCGCCGATGCAGCCAGCACCTGAATGTGACGATTGGTTCAGGGGATCCGCCGGACGGAGGGTCGGGACGGCCGATCAGGGGCGATCGATGCGGCTGCTTCACGCCATGTTGAACTTGGTCGGATCGGCTAGCCTGCCTGGCCACCTGCCTGCTCGTCTCAGCCTGGCTTCGACTACGAGTGCCGGGGCCCTAACCCTTCTCAGCAGCATCGTGAAGCGTAAGCCGACGGGCCGCGTCGGCCGACTTTGACGTCTGCCAGACCACTGCGCAGCCCAGCAGTCGGAACCTGGTCTCAGGGGCTGTCCGTCGCGAGCGCTACAACTGTGGCAAGATGAGTCCATGGTGCAAAGCCGGTGGTCAGCGCGAGATGACGAAGACCGGCCGCTGCCAGCGGGTGATGTCACTGTAGTGGCGACTGCCTTTTTCGACGTCATCGCAACCCGACGCCTCCTGGTGAGCAGACCAGGTCGCGACACCAGGTCTATCAATGAGAGGATATCGATGTTGGCTGCGCTCTGCAGATTCTCAGCAACAGTCACAGTCGCATGCTGTGAGGCGCGCCCGATGCTTTGATTGACGATGGACTCGAGACTCCACCGCTGAGCCTCGTCTGAGCTGCTGCGGGAAGCGATCCGCTGCACTAGCACCATGAGCACAGAGGGCCAGCACGATGGCCGCGCCCCAGTTCCTGACCTCGCATCCGTCCTGAGGGCCCTGTCCAGCTCCTACAGCAAGGACTCCTCGCCCGCGGTGTCGGTGGCTGCGTCTGCGATCGGACAGCGCCCACAGATCGGATTGGACCTCGCGAGCATCGTGTCTGGCGCTGGCCATCAGCAGCAAGCGCCGCCAGAAGCCGCCGCAAATGCAGGCACAGCTGGAGCCGGGTCCGCTCCTGGACCGGCAGTGGGCAGTCCGACAGCGGCACCTGCCCAGAAGGACACTGCGTCCGCCAGCCCGGCCCTCATAACGACGTGGCCGGCTGCGCTGAAGTATGTCATGAAGACGGTTGGGGGCAGCGAGCAGATGCAGGCGACTATCCGCAACCTCATCCACTTGCAGCACGAGAGTGAGCGCAGGTGGAGTGCGGAGCGCCATGCCGTGCTGGAGAAGCAGAGGACCAGGGCCGGGAAGCAGAAACAGCTCGATGATGTCTTGTATGTTTCCCTACCTGGAGTGGCATGGGCCGCCATTGAGCAGTAGACGCAAGTCTGCGTGCTGACGCGTTCTGTAGGCGAGCCATTGGTGGTGCTGTGGCCACCTCACAAACGGCAAGGGTACGTGACGTTTGATTGGATTGCACTCGCGGCAGGCAGTGGTAGACACGCGACTGATTCGGATCGGAGCAGACGCCGGAGGAAGACCAGAGAGAACTCGCCGACACCGACCGGAAGATATATAGCGAGGTGGTGACGTTGTCGCGCAACATCGACCGGGACCTGCGTACGATGGGCATTCCGTTCTTCGCAATCCGGTATGACCTTGTGCACCAGGGAGACAACCCCGTCGCGCCGGACGCATCATCCAAAGGCACCCTCAGCACGAGGGAGCTTGGTGAACTTCAGAAGAAGATGCTGGAGTTGCTCGAGGATTTGTGCCAGGAGTGAGGAGGTATGAAGCGAGTGACAGGGGTAATGGTTGTGAGCAGTGCGCTCATGACTACCGAATGCTGAACAGTGCAACGAGGTCGCTATGCTGTGCGACGGACTGAGGCTATGGCATTGATAGGGCTGCTCAATGTCGACTCCTATGGCTCGAGTGACGGTCATCGTCCCATTGCCGCCTGCCACCGCCAGTCGAGCTGTACCGGTCTCGGTCTCGATGTCGATCACGGTCGCGCTCCTCACCCTGAATCCGATGACGGTCGTAGTCTCGCCCCCGCTCTCTCCTCGGGGGGGTTAGACTGCGGGTATGACGAGGCGGACTGCGATCACGATCCCGCGACGACCTGCGTCTACCGCCTTGGCTGATGCTGCGGTCCCGACGCCGCCTGCCGAACTCGTCCCGATCAAACACCATGCCGTACTTCCCGCCGCGGTCCCTTTGTGGCCTCTCGTCTCTGTAGTGCTGCTTCCTCTCCAGCTCCTCGACGCCACCAAACCCGCCGCGCCGGTGAGCGTGGGCCCTACGCTTGTCGTTCTCGTCCTTGCGCCAGTAGTCCGACAGCTTGGAGACCGACTGGGAGAAGTCGACGTGGATGCGGTGGTCGTCGATCAGGACGCCCTGCATCTTGAAGTAGGCCTGTTCGCAGTCTTTCTGGTTCTCAAACTCAATGAACGCGTACTGTAGCGAGTCGCCGGTCTTCTTGTCGCGAATCACCTCGCACGACAGGATCGTGCCAAAGCGAGAGAAGATCAGCTGCAGGTCCTCGTCTGCAGGTGACAGTCGAGCAATGTTAGTCAATGGAGGTCAGCACCTCGCTGCAGCAGGGTCGATATGCTTACCCTGGGTGATTGGATTCAGCTTGCAGACGAAGAGCACGTTTTCCGGCGGCTTGACCTCGGCGAACGGCAAGTCGCCGACCATCTCCAGAGTCAGAGCCTGAGCGCGCGCCTCTCTCTCCCTGCGCACTTTCTCCAGGGCCTCCTCGTCCGCCTCCTCCTCCAGGTCCTCATCGTCGGCGATGCGCACCGTCGCCAGCTGCGCTTTGCTCGGCACGGGGCTGGCGTCAGGGACCACGAGCCCCGGCGGGTCGTCGTACGGGTCGTCGAGGACGACGGTGTGCCTGATCCGGATGTCCTTCAGTGGTCTGCCCTGGTCGTCAAGGAAGGCGTTGTTGATCTTCTCCAGCACGTCGAAGCCCTCAACCACAGTCCCGAACGGCACGGCCTTGCCGTCCAGGTACTCCAGGTCATCGCCCAGCGTGATGATGAATTGGCTGGCGGCCAGCCTGACGTCCGGGTCGTGACTTGAAGGCACGGTGGCCATGCTGACGGTCCCGCGCTCAGTATGCTTGTGCTGTGCCGACGGGGTCACCGTGAACGCTTTCCGGCTGGGTCCCTCGATCAACCCCCATATCGACGAGCCGCCATCGCTGTCTGGCGAGTCGGGCCCGATCGGATCGCCGGTCTGCAGGGAGAAGTTCTTCTGCACTTTGAAGACGGGCGAGAAGTTGTAGTACTTGATCTTGCAGAGTTTCAGGAAGCTAGCGGCGTGCAGCAGAGGTACACGGAGGAACGCTGTCTTAGCCGGCTGCGCATCAATTCATCGGCACGGAACGATTCAGCCATATGAAGGACGTCATGGATGCGGGTGCCGGAGGATTGGACTCACTTCTCGCAGCACCGGGGTGCTTGATCGACCATCAGATCGACGACAATGTCCCCAAGGGACGTCTCGAGGAGGACGCTCATGGCGATAGACGCTGGCCTGGCACAACCAATCCTGCACTGGCCGACTGCCGCGCCACCTGTCTCTGCAGCTGTCGCTCTCGCTCGCGCTGCAGCTGTTCTACATCACCGAATCCGGAAGGACATCCTTGATGTCTCTGCCCGGCATGTGAAAGTCGCGTCAAGAGCGGTGACGTCACCATATCCCCAGAGCGGCAACTGTAGTCCGACGGCCCAGTCATTCTATGCCCGTCCCGATCAGGCAATCCGCCGGCGTCTTCGTCGAAGTACAGCGAGAGCAGGTACAAGCGAGAAGTACCTACTGTACTGCTGCGGCAGACTGAGCTGAGAGGAGGTGAACGCCACGCCAGCGACGGGACTGGGCAGGCTGCGACTATGGCTGCGTGCGTGGCGGCTGAGGACGGGCGAGGCGACCGAGGAGCTGAGTGAGGGACCGCTCTCAGCAGGCGCGCAGACCAGTGACAGCCGTCTGGAAGCCGGGAGTCGGCCATCTGCCCCCACGACTGACTCCGCTTGGGCCTCCTGGCCCCCGTGGTTCACAGCCACACCCGTGACGACGCTTGGATATAGCGCCTCTACTGCATGTGCACGACGAGATAGCGGCAGCGAACGGGGTCAGGAGCTGGTCCAGTCACACTCAGGAGGAGCAGTCGCGCCCGGGAGCAGCATCCTACAGTGGCATGCACTCCGCCGATCGGTCGTACGATAGCTAGCAACGCCGGGCCTCTCCCTCCCTCACGGCCGGCATGTCGTCCTCATCGTCGCGCATGTGGGAGGTGGATCCCAGCACAAGGAGCAAGGTGCATGACTTCCCTCCCAAAGGCGCGCACGCAGTACTGTGAGGGTCGAACTGACGAGATCCCGCTGTCGTGACCGTGCAGCTCCTAGCGCTCCAGAAACAAGATGGCAATGACCGGTGCGCCGACTGTGGCGCCCCTTCACCACAGTGG
>JAGYHY010000248.1:0-12193 GCA_024244165.1 Ascosphaera acerosa | reverse complement strand
GCAGGCGGATCAAACGATACGAGCGGTCATCGACAATTGGCTTCTCGAGATCTTCCGTAATGCGCTCAATTGGCGACTGCTGCAGCTGCGACGCTGCTGGTGATGCGCCCGTCATGGTGTGCAAGCTGTGGCAGAAAGCTGCAGAGAAATTGCGCGGTCTTGCTGTTGCTGCTGCTGCCCTTGCGTTCGGCTGGGATTCGCAGGTGTAGGCTGCGCAAGGCGAGCGCGTGTGCGAGGCGCGGTCCGCAGCCCTATTGGAGCAAGGGGGCCCGGTCAATGCAGCCGCGTGACGAATCTGATACGTATGACGGTGTCCGCTGTCGCGCAGCAGAGCGGAGGGCCGCAGCGCTGATCCTCGACTTGGCAATCTCACGCTGGATGGAACACCCCGTGAAACTGTGTGGCTAAGCAAGCTCAATTGCGCTGCCGACATCCAGGTGCAACTGCAAGAGCACCAAAACCACCACCGCCACAGCGCACCAATCGCAGCGGCGGTGAGAACAGCGAGAGAGACGGCGATGCGAAAAATGGCGAGGATTGCCGCGACGCGAGTGGCGGCGCGTCTGGACCAGCAGCGCTTAGTTGCTATCGGCCGGCCAGCGACGGCAGTGTGAATTCTTAAAACACTGTTGGCACAACAGTGCACCGAAGCTGCCTCCTAGCTGGTGCGAAAGGGCCGGGAGTGTAACGGAGGGCTCAGCGCAGATATCGGTGCTGCTGCTGACTGTGATGGGGCCTACCTGGCCTGCAGTGAGGAAGCCTAGAGCCAGGCTAGGAGCGAGCCGGACCGGCAGCGACGAGGTTGAGCCGCTTTCCAGGGTTAAGGGCACGGTCGGATCCGCGTAGACGATCCAAGCAGGGCCGAGGAAAGAGCTGCTCTCCTAGATTCAAGCGACCCAATCTGTGAACGGCACAACGAAGACGCTGGCTTCACTCGCGAAGAGAGATGACGGGGGTGGAAGGGTGATGTGGGATGGGCCCGACGGCTTCTTTTAACTGTGTGCATGAGTTTGAGTGTGCGGCGTCAAAAGCAACGAGCGTTGAGCAGTCAGTAGTGAGCAGTGAGCACCAAGCAGCGAGCTGCGAGCTGTGAGGACACGAGCGCATGACGTTTGCCATCCCAACTCGCGCTCTGATGGGTCGATGAGCACGCTCCACTGCGTGTGCCAGCGCCAATGCCATGGCGTGCCATGCGCGCTCGAGTCGCCGTATGTCAATTGCCGTGATGCGGCGGCGTGAGCACGCGTCGCATTCAACGTTGAACCATTGCCATGACACCGGCTTCTTAGTCGGAAGCTGGCAGGACCACCTGGACTGGAAGAAGGACGCTGGGGTTTCCGAGGTGTGCGCACGGTTGCGATAGCATCAATGGCACCAGACTCGATGCGGGAGCAGGATACATCGGATGCCAACCATGAACGGCGTGCATGGTCCATGCCACATTGGAGGCTGGTGTGCGCAACGGCGGACTCATCTTAACTCATCACTGCAGCGTGGCCTGTGCAAGGTGGCCAGGTGAGGGGTTCCATGCGTCCGGCTCGACGGAAGTCTGACTTGCTCTCGTGCCTGCCGCTGGCACTGCGCCTCTCCTGATTCCGGAGATCACATGGTGATGCGCCGCTGACAGATGCTTGAGAGAACCTGCCAGTCAGTCGCTAGCGAGGAGTGTGCTTCGGGAGACCCGTAGATTCAGGTCGAGAATGCAGCGCCATGCAGCTTCGTGCAGCTTCTTGCAGTGCAGCATGATGATGGCAGCGAGCATGAGCGTAGCTTGCTGCAGTGGATGAGTGGTGGTGGGGCCGGCCAGTGGTGCCCCCTTTCTTGCCCCGTCTGCGGCGTGACGAGGCGCCATCACAGTCACGATCCAACCTACCGGTGGTGCCGGCGCGCTAGACGATGGAGGAACGCGTGCTAGTGAGGCGCTGGTACGCTGGCCTGGCTGCAAGTCCCGTGCAGATCGGTCCAAGCTCCTTGTATGATCGACCGGCGGCCGTGGTGATCGTTGGCAGCGGATGTCACCAGTCAGGGGTAGGAGGGGCGCGTGCGGGCCCGGGAGCTCTCCTGAACTCTGCGGCCCTACGGCTACTGTGTGTGTCTCGAAACACGAAGTGTGCAGCTGATGGTCCAGAGCATGATCGGTGTGAACGCCTACGGTGTCTGTGCAGAGGCTCGAGAACTCAGGAGGGCAGCTCACTGCACTGGCTTAGAGAGCCAGCCCCAGATTCGTGGCACTGAGCGCAGTATCTGCGAAAGTGTTCTTAAGAACCAAGTATCCGAGACGTGCCATTGAGGGACCCAGAGTAAGCTATCGTTGCCATTGATCGGCAGATCGCGAGTGAGAACCAGAGCCAAGGTGGCCGCTATCCGTCTGAAAGCGTCGCGCAGGCAGGCTCTTGCTGTCGCCATCGAGTCCACCTCCTTCGAGAATCTGGAAGTATGTGAGTAGTGGGGTTCCATGACATGGTTATGACACACCTGCAGGCTGCCCGAGTCCGGCGATGGCGACGATAGATCCATGCGATTGGGCTCACACTGGGTGATTGGCTGTCTGCCTCCCCGCTCGAAGCAGGTGAGATGGTGCGCCTCTTCCTTCAAACCACTCAGAGGCCAGTTGTACCCCTGGTCGGGGCTTGAGGTCTGCGTGATAGCCATGCTGCTCCTCACAGGACAGATTATGTGACACCGAGGAAGCCACTTGCATATGGCGGCTTGTGCTGTAGCAAAGGTGCCGCAAGTTGGGCGCAAAGAGGATTGATTGCAAGTGCAGGCCCAGCACGAGCATGAAACCTAGCGAACCCCGAGCGGGGAAAGTCGGTCGCCGTGACGGTCCGCTGCACAAGCCACCGGGTCATTGACGTGACGTGACATCCTGCAGCATGAGCGACTGTTGACAATCAGAAGAGGCCTGATCATCGGTTGCCCTGTTCTCACTGCTCGTCGTCACTGCCGCTCGTTTCAATGTCCGAGGGAACCTCAATGCGGTCAAGAATGAAGTCAGTGATGACTTGCTGGTAGTTGCTGAGCATCTCATTGAGTGTCTTTTCCGGAGCTGATCGGATTCTGCCGTAGCGTTTCGACAGCTTGTGCCCTCTCCACAGCAGATGCCCGTCCCAGATGAAGACCAGAGAGTTCTGAAAGACGAGTCGAGTCAGCTTCAGGACATGATTGACGGCACGTACTGATGAAGCATGACCTACATCTCGATACCACCGTGATAACCACGGGTTGGTGGAGCTTGCTAAACTGCGCACAGGATTGTCCGCGACAAGGGAAATGACGCCTGTCACCTTCGCGTAGACTCGTTCTGCAGAGAAGACTTGAGGTCAGTCACCCTTACTATGCAGTGCATTGACAAGGCGACTCCTACCATCGTTGATAAGGAGGCTTGAGAGGCCCTGATATGCGTCACCAATTCCCAACAAGAAGATGTGTGTCGCGTCGCTGACTCTACACCGCCTGCATCAGTAAACCAAGTTGCATTTTGACCATCAGGGGTTTCTTGAGCACTGACTCGATGTAATTCTCCCATAGATACTGTGCAAGTTCTTGACACGCCCGTGGCCACTCCTTCTCTGTTGACTGATATGACCCATCTTCTTCTTGCTATACCGCAAGCCGCCAGGGCTACCGTTAGCGTTGGCTTGGGCTATCCCATCGTCGAGCAGCGGACTGACCTGGGGCTTCGTGATGCGCTTTGGGACATGTACGTCAACGACCGCGATGTCATTCTGCTGCGCCCAGGCGATGTAGTCTTTGACCAAATCAGCCTGAGATGGGAGATGAGACACGTCAGCATCTATGTGGGCGCTGGCTGGTGCTGTTACTACCAGCGCGCTGAGAACATCAGAGATCTCACCATCCAGGCATTGTGAGCCTCGAGCGTATTGGTGACAGGGTTCGCTATGCCCAATAGTTCCGGTCTAGCCAGATGACAAGTGTTAGTAAGAAGCTCCTGATAGTGGGCCAATCCACCAGGGAGGGAATGAGGCGTACGGATCATGGAAGATGACTAGATGTGGCCTTGCGGTGCCGAAATTTGGCCTTCATGGCAAGGAAGTCAGCAGCTAGACCAGGGAGAAGATGCAGCGATGGTGATACGAACGTTGCTAGTACTTCGTTCTCGAACGACACCGATAGGTAATCGCGGTAGATGTATAGGCTTGTCATCTTGAAGTCTTCGTAGAGCTTCTTGGCCTGATACTGTCGCAGCACATCCTGTAGCGGATTTGAACGGAAGATCGGCGCGGCAGCTGAGTTTCGAGAGGCGCGATGTCAGCAGCCTGTAGATCAAACAAATATTGACACTACCAAGACATCGCGACTAACGTTTCGGATACAAGCACCGCCAGTATCTCGATTGTTCCATTTTGACCTCCTCGACCAGCGAGACTGCCTCTTTGGAGGCCGTGGAGTTACTCAGCCTGTCTGGTGGCTCACCCATGAGCGTACGTGTGACTGCCAGAGCAGATCGAGATATCGATCTGAAATTGTAACCACCCTCGAGACAGACAGCGACTTTGCCTCCTGCCAGACTCATGAGCATGTGTGTCATGTGCGCGTAGCACGGAGGCGTGACGAAACAGCCACCTAACTCATCGCCAGCCGCCGCATCGAAGCCGGCTGAGATGATGACCAGATCCGGGTCAAACTCGAGTGCTATCGGCATGACGACGTGCTGGAACGCGTAGAGGTAGTCACCATCGCTCATGCCTTGAGTGGGCCAGGGGATGTTCACGTTCTTGCCGAGTCCCGCGCCCTCGCCGCAGTGATCGAGGTCGCCTTCGTCGCCACCAGGATAGAATGACCCGTTGCGGTAGACATGTAACGAGATGTAAAGGACATTGGGGTCCTCGTAGAACGCCTGTTGCGTACCATTTCCGTGATGGACATCCCAATCCAGTATGAGTACCTTTCGACAGCTCTCACCGAACTCCTGCTGGCAGGCCCTGGCTGCCACGCAGACGTTGTTGAACACGCAGAAACCCATCGTCTTGTCGTGTTCGGCGTGATGGCCCGGCGGTCGGATGACGGCAACAGCATTCTTGACTTTACCACTGACGACCGCTTTGCACGTCTCGATGGCGCCTCCGCAGGACAGTAGTGAGGCTTGGTAGGTCAGGTTGTTGAAGTATATTGAGTCGCGATGGTCTTCCAGCCATTTGAGCTCGTGCTCAGTCATGTGCCGTGTGCTCTTGACGAAGTCGAAGTGCTCAGGGGTATGCACCATCGTGACCTCGGCAATCGTTGCTTCCCGCGCAGGTATTCTTTTCAGGGGCTGGTGTACGAGCGGTCGCCTCGACTTGGGGTCGTCTGCGAGCCCAGCCTTACAGATCTCTCGATAGATGTAGTATATGCGTCGGGGGTCCTCCGGGTGATAGTCTGTCTCAGGTTGTACTTCGCAATGGTAGCGCATGCGGTCATCGTAGCACAGCCCGCTGGGAAGACTGGCTCTGGGCAGGTATGCGTGCTCCTCGTCGATCGAGCCATCTGACTCTTCGTCGGCCGAATCGCATTTGAACGAAGAGCCTTCCTTCAATGAGTAGTCCTCGAACTTGACATCAGTCTTAGCGTCAAGTGCCTCCAGAATATCCACTTGCGGCCCTGACGCGGCCCGGCTCAACTGCCCCCCTGGTTTTGACTCGTGGCCTGACTCAATCTTGACGACTGGTGCGTGCTCGAGTGTGATCTGCTGCTGTGACGCGCCAAAGGAGACTTGCTCAGCAGTTGCTGGTGAGCCCGACAGGTCGCCAGCAGCCATGGTGGCGCTCATCACCGCCGCTATGTGTACGGACGTCGCATCCGACGATTCGTAGACCGTCTGCTGATTATGACACTGCCGTGACAGTCTGCTTCGATCAACACGATCCCACCGACTTAACCGAGGCGGGCAACACCTGAGACGCTTGGCGACTGATCCGTGAGAGAGAGGCCAACGCAGTTGCAAGCCAGGCCAATCCTCGTCCAACGTCACGCGCAGGTACTGTGGCCTTACTATTCAGACGCCTAATCGCGGACTCGCGGTGCCGTCGCCCAGCCAGGCGCTACCGAAGCGCCGGCTGCGTGGTTGCAACAGAGAAGTACCTGACACTACGCGTGTCCAACATGAGTCTAGCAGCAGGTGTCAGCGGCTAGTGTTCATGTCATGCACATGATGAACCTCGTACATTTGCTTGGATATCGGCTCTAGCTCAAGCTATGGCTGCATTGATGCTGTGCTAGGCCATGCAATCGCAGCGAGAGCGGCGTCCAGGTAAGCCCTCTAGTCGTTCCTCCGTCCAAGGCGGTGCAACGCGAACAAATCGCACGGTGTTTGCGGCCTCGTCCTGATGCACCTGCGTTGCTTGAGCCTGACGATGGTGGTGTGGTTGCAGTCACTTTCGAGGTCCAGCAGAAAAGGGCGGCCATGCAGTGACGTCATAGAGACTCGGAGTGTGACGTCACTCAAGCATAGCATCATGTGTGCATAAGAATGCCTTACGTAACTATGCAAGGAGCTCCGCGGACAGTCGCATCTCTGGCACGGCGCACTCCTCGCACCTCGTCCCGGTCCTACGACTGCCAGCAGTGCGTGCGAGAGGATGGCATGACACCCGTGGTTTCAGGCACCGTCCGTAGCCAGTTGAACGATCCGAGTGGCGCCAGGGGCAGCCAAGCTGTCAGGACAGGTCCGTCTCGTGCGGTACGGATGTGTGGAGCCGAGCGAACAGGTGGGAGTGCAGTGTTCGTGCTCGTGCTGATGGAGCGGGTATCATCGTGCGGTTGGTCGCGAGAGTATGCGTGGAGAAGGCTACCTCTACAGCCATCCTACTAGACAGCCGCTACGTGACAATTCACGACAAACAGCGCAAAGAAGAGCAGAGGAGGTCATGTTCGGTCATCAGGGTATTTTCGTTAATGGACAGTTTTCTGATTACACGAGAGAAGGGACCGAGGGAGGTCGCGAGGTCGCAGACGCGGGACACTCGATTCTCATCGTTGAAGGGGGCAATTAGGCAGTGCCTTTCAGCAGGCTGCTGACTTTGTCCTCCTCATCAGCGTCCTGCCAAGGCGGGGCTTAGGCAGGAGGCATTTATGCCTGGGAGTCGACGCCAGCAACGTAGGCGAGGAGGTCGAGGCAGCGGCGGGAGTAGCCCCACTCGTTGTCGTACCAGGAGACGAGCTTGACGAAGTTGTTGTTGAGGGCAATGCCGGCGGCGGCATCGAAGATGGAGGAGTGGGGGTCGCCGTTGAGGTCGGAGGAGACGAGAGCGTCCTCGGAGTAGCCGAGAACACCCTTCATCTTGCCCTCAGAAGCAGCCTTGACGGCAGCCTTGATCTGGTCGTAGGTGACGGCCTTCTCGAGGCGGCAGGTGAGGTCGACGACGGAGACGTTCTGGGTGGGGACACGGAAGGCCATGCCGGTGAGCTTGCCGTTGAGGGCGGGGATGACCTTGCCGACGGCCTTGGCGGCACCGGTGCTGCTGGGGATGATGTTGGCAGCAGCGGTACGGCCACCGCGCCAGTCCTTGGCGGAGGGACCGTCGACGGTCTTCTGGGTGGCGGTGTAGGAGTGGACGGTGGTCATGAGACCCTCGACGATGCCGAACTCGTCGTTGATGACCTTGGCGAGGGGAGCCAGGCAGTTGGTGGTGCACGAGGCGTTGGAGAGGATGTCGATGTCCGGGGTGTACTTCTCGAGGTTGACGCCGACGACGAACATGGGGGCATCAGCCGAGGGGGCGGAGATGATGACCTTCTTGGCACCGGCCTTGAGATGGGCGGAGGCCTTCTCCTTGGTGGTGAAGACACCGGTCGACTCGATGATGTAGTCGGCACCAGCGGCAGCCCAGGGGATGTTGGCGGGGTCGCGCTCCTGGGTGAACTTGACCTTCTTGCCGTTCACGCAGAGGCAGTCGTCGCACGACTCGACGGCGCCGGAGAAGCGGCCGTGGGCGGAGTCATACTTGAGCATGTAGGCCTGTCCATGTCGTCAGCAAGGAGTCGCTTTCCTATCCCTTTGAGAGAGAGAGGGGTCACATACCGCATAGTTGGGGGCAATGAAGGGGTCGTTGACAGCAACGACCTCGACGTTGTCGAGCTCGACCGCGTTGCGGAAGACGATACGACCAATGCGGCCGAAGCCGTTGATACCGACCTTGATAACCATTTTGACTGATTGCGATGAGGTTAGCGATGCGCTGGGAAGGACGAGCAAGTGCGACGGACGACAATGACGAGCGAGATCAAAACGACGATAGATGCGATGGGATGTGCGATGCTTGCGAGAGTCCGATGCTTGCTCATCTCGCTCGCCGCCCTACCAGTCTACCATACAAATATATGTATAGGCAGACTTGTCCCGATGGGTAGGCGGGCACCGAGGGACGGGCGGCGGTCGAAGTCAAAGCCGGCGGAAGCGAGTGAGACGTAGCACCCAGACTCGGGCGTCCACCCACTGACAGCGCATCACCGCTCACCAGGCGGCACCCAGCCAATGAGAGCGGCGAGCGGCCAGGCCGGTCGTCGGGGTCGGCACAAGCATCGCCAGACCAGCGCAATGCGTCGATTGACCGACCTGCTTGGAGGGGTAGGAGGGGCAGAGCTGGGAAGGGCAGCGCAGCGCAGCCTGGGGAACGGAACCGTCGACTCACATGAGGAGGAAAAAGGAGCTTTGGATAAACAAAACTTTTGTGCTTTTGGCCTGGGGAGGGAAAGGAGAAGAGAAGAGAGAAGGGGGAGGCTACGAGCGGCTCGAGAGATGGGCAGCAGATCGCCTTATTATACTTGGATCTGACATGTCGGAGCAGGAGGCAGAGAGGGGGGAGGGGGGAGAGGAGCAAAGAATCTGCTCACGCCCGTCCGAATTGCTTGGCCAGCGCCCTCGCCTCGCTTTGCACGTCGCCTTGCCGTCCACGCCGTTCAGGCCGAAACCTGAGTGATTCATCCCCTTGCCATGCCACCCACAGGAATTCGGGCCTGCTATCTTTCTCCGTGAGCCTCGACCCAGCGTTTCCGCCCAGCGGCCGTCTCCATATCGCTGGCCCCGTTGCCCGTAACGATCCTGGATCCTGAATCCTGAATCCCGAATCCAAATCCTGCGAAATGCTATCCTGCCGCCGCCCTACACGCGGGCAAGAAGTGTCTCTGCCCGCCCGCTGCCCGCTGTCATCGGCCGTATACTCGCGCACCGCGCGCTGCGAGGCTCTGCGCGTCTCCATCCACTTCTCTTGGCTTCCCTGAACGCCGCCTGTCGCTGCGCTGGCCCCTTCTCCTACTGTGCAGACTGCTCTGCGCTGTTCTCGTGCATGCCTTCCGCGATCGCCCGTGTGCAATGTGTGTGGTGCTGGACGAGCAATGCGGGCGTGGTGCCTGGCTTGCAGCCCGCCTCGCATGGTGCAGTCCGATCGAGCAGGAAGCACAACGCCAGCGCAGCGCACAGAGCACGATGGGATGAGGGGTCGGCTGGGTGAGGGGCAGAGCAGATCTGGGTGTCAGTAATGGTGGGGCCTGCGCAGAAGAGTAGGTTTGGCGACGCGCAACGGCGGGTGTGGCCACGCTGCGATACCGTAACCTCCACCTCCTGGTCGTGTCAATTGCTGTGGATGGGTGGGCTGGTTGCTTGCTGCTGAATGGCCTGCTCCCACACATGCCAAAGGCCGACGGCCGGTGGACGCAGCGCACGCCACCCGCCAGCTGCCAGCTCGAACCGATGCCGTAGCGTTGCCTCGCCTCAGCGTAACCTGCTCGCCCCAAACTCAGTCGCCAAACTCAATCGCCCGAAAACCCGCTCACAGCTATGCTTTCTTGCTCTCGCCCTGTCCTGCTCTGCCCTGCCCTGCCCTGCCCTGCCCTGTCTCTCGCCCCTGGCTTGCTCGTAACTTGCACAGCCCGTCCACGCCCGCCAGGCCAAGCCAAGCCACGCCTGCGCGAGTGACATGACACGCGCGTGCTGTGCTGCAATTCCCGAGCGTGAGAGGAGGCACACCCTGCACCTACTGTGCACAGCACTGCACGATCTCGTCCGTTCTGTCCTACCCATCTGGCATCTCGGACGCAGCCGCCGGTCGGGAGCGAGCTCGTGAGGCCGCGAGAACGCTCGACGGCGCAATCGTCGGCGCCCTTGCATGGCGTCCGCGACCACGCCGCCCACGCCGACCACGCCGCGTCTCAGCTCGGCCAACCTCCAAGGCGCTCGGGTACCTTCTGATGCATGCAGGCCAGAGCGTGCGCGCTTGTACAGTACTGTATAGTGCTGGCGCAGACTGCTCCTGAAGGTACTCGACCGACGCCCGTAGCCCGTAGCCCGTAGCCGACGACCCGGACGTCTGACGATCGCATGACAGGGGTCTAGTTCTGGCTGGCCGCTTTGCATTGGTTCATCTGCCCACCGCCATGCCTTGCCATGATCGTCCAGATGCGTGCGACGTACACCAGCTGCGTCGTCTCGTGGGTTGCATGCGCGCGGGTCAGGAGTGAAGCTACCTGCACTGCGCGCTGGAGCCATTGAGCGAATCGCTCGCACCGGCTTGCTTGCATGGGTGGCTGCCACGCAGCGCTTGACCTCGGGGACGTAATCTACATGTGTGAGCCCGCGCGCTCGACTGGCGTCTAGCTGTGAGCAGGCGTGCGCGACTCCGTCGCTACGATGCAGCGATGCAGCGGACAGGCGAAACCACGCACGGCTGGGACCGGGCCACGACGCCGCGCGCTCGACCGCGCTGGGCCCGGCTGAGCTGAGCTGAGCTGAGCTTCGAAAACCCGCTCAATCGTCGTGCCGCCGCCTGCGCCGCAGCTGCGCCGATGGCTGCTCGCATTGCTCAGCACGGCGACTCTACACCCCCGCCACACTCCCATCAGCAGCTAGCTGTGTGACTCATAACGAGCGCACCCGTGCGACGCTCGCACAGCACGGGCGGTACCAACGGGAAATCAGCCAGCAGCGCAAGGCGAGCACCTACGCAGCTGAGCAATGAGTGTTTCCGCAGATAATCCTTCTCGCCACCAATCGTCCCAATCCAGCGCCTGAGCGATGGCTGACTCGAAGTGCAATGGCACGATGATACCCGGCCCACGCGGTGTTTGATCGCCACGCCGGTGTCTGAGTGCTGCTCCGCGATGCTGGTCCCGGTCGTACGAGCGTGGTCGCCTGACAGGGAGGCTCACGGCATAAGTCATCGCCAGAGACGTCTACGCGCGTCAGCGGCAGTCTTTCGGGGATGCGTGCGGCTGCTTAATTAGCAGGAACGTGCGCAGAGCAGCAGGCACGGTGATCATGATTGCCCGGGATAGGATAGGAGAAGGAAAGGCATGGCACGGCAGGACAGGGCAGACATGGCAGCACTACTTATGGCGAGGCATGAGGACGGCGACGCAAGCGACAGTCCCTGTTCTGAAGTGCAATGAAACCCCTCCGTGGGGATGGTCATTCGCATTTCTTTCTTCTATCAGCGCATGGTGGCGGTGGTGCAAACCGGCGCAGCCGCCCGCGCACGCACGGCAGTCAAGGTATAAACATTATGCATGGGTATTGGTGGTGATGGTTCGTCTGGATCTCGTGCGAGCGCGCTCGCGCTTACTCCTCCTTGAGCTCCTCGAAGCGCCTGAGGTCCATGTCCTTCTCGAGCAGGGGGATGACATAGGGGTCGAAGGTCTTCCAGTACGGGTTGTTGAGGTGGTACTGCTGCGAGGACTCCTGGAGGTAGCGCTCGACGATGCAGAAGTCCTGCGGGTCGTGGACGGACTGCATGACGAACCAGGAGAGCGTCTCCTTGTCCTTGGAGTAGACGGCGGAGGCCTCGAGCAGCTTGGCGTGCAGCTTCTTGATGCACTCCGGGTCGTTCTTGGCGCGCATGTCTGCATCAGAGCACCGAGGTGGCCCATGTTAGCAGCAGCTCGGCATGCAGTCAGGTATGTATGGGGAGGGGGAGTCGCAAGCCACGTACGGACGACGATTGTGTAGACCATTTTGACGGTGTTTGTGTGGAGATATGCTTTTGGCAAGCGAGAGTAGATTCAACAGATGTGATGCGAGATGACGCTTGACGATCAATGCAACGAGCAGTAGCTGAAGAGGGACAAGCGAGAGAGGAAGTAGACGCTCTACGCCAGGGACCGCGAGTCAGAATGGCCAACCGGGCAGCCTGCCGCAATAATATACCCCCCCACGCCCGCGACTCACAGCAGCCAACCGAATCAACCGACCAGAAAAGCAGTG
>JAGYHY010000247.1:0-12204 GCA_024244165.1 Ascosphaera acerosa | reverse complement strand
AAAAGAGCAGGAATAATTATTAAAAAGAACACATTAATATTACTAAAATAATATAAAAATGAAACACTAATATTACTGCATTCTTCGCTCGCTCGTCGCTGCCGTCGCTTGTGACGTTCGAATTTCTGGGGGTGCACAGCTATGACGTCACTCTCACGTGACTTCTCTTGGCATCTCCTTCCCGTCCGACTTCACTTCATCACCTCCTCACCTCCTCCCTCGCGGCCCCTGAAGACGACTGGCAGGGGGGACGAGGAGAGAGTCGGCAACGTGTCACGGCGGACGAGTCATGCTTGCTGAGGAGGTAAGGGCGGTGGGTAACCCTCGTGTCGCGCATGTGATTGCGGTCGTGCCATGGCTCGGCATGTGTGAGCATGGAGCACGCCGCCCCGTGCCGCCCTGACAGCTGCCGATCATGCGCAGCCCCTGACACACCCCGATGCGTCGCACTCCACTCGTGGTCCGTGTCTGCCTGCCTGCATGAGATCGTGATTTGGATTCCGTGGAGTTTCTATGTACATATCGTCCTGCCTGACCGCGTGGCTGTCGCTACTCTTGCAAGCTATCTGGGCCGGATGATGGATCGCGGAGAGGCGGTCCCACCCGCCCACCGCTACCAATGACACCGACACCACCGCCCCTTACTGCTGCCTCGTGACGCGGCTCATGACGAAAACACCCGCAATCACGGCTGCGAGGGTGACCATGGCGCCCGGGAGGATGAGCTCGTTCGGCACGCCGGAAATGAGCTGCTCCTCGGCTGGCCGGGAGGGGATGAGCTTCTCGCGCAGCGACCGCTCCTGCAGCTGCTTCTCGCCGCCGTCCGCGGCCGAGGCCGAGACCGACGGGACCAGCGCGGCGTCGTCGCCGGGCCCCTTCTCCTTGCCAGCGCCGTCGACAGCACTGTTGACCATTGTCGTCGACGACGCCGCGGCGGCCGCCGCCGCCGCCGACGAGGGCGCGACGGTCGACTGCTGGCCGGCCTGGTCCAAGCTCGGCGGCTGCTCCGGGTCATGCACGAAGAGATCGACCTTCTCGGCGCCGCGCTGGCGCGCGAGCACGACCGCGTCGACGAGGTCGTTGTCCGCGGTGATGGCGACGCTGTCGCCCTCGTTGTCGAGGTAGCTCAGCGCGAAGCCGCCGACCAGCACGCCCTCCATGAGCACCGCCTCGCCGCCCACCGCGGCCAGGTCCGCGGGCGCCAGCTTCGCGCTCACCGCCGCCACCAGCTCCGCGATGCCCGCGCTCGGCCGCAGCTGGATGCGGTGCACCCGGCCCCCGGACGGGGTGCGGAACTTGAACGGGAACGGGCTGTCGTCGTGCCCGTCGCCAGCTGCCGCTCGCGGCGGCGGGCGGCCCGTAGCGCTTCCAGGTTGGCAGCGACGACGGCATTGGGCAGCAGTCCCGGCCCGCTGCGATTGGTGTTGAGCGTTGCGGCGGCTGCGTTCGCGTCGTCGTCGTACAGGAATTGCATGAAGGAGGAGGAGGAGGAGGAGGCGAAGGCTCCCTTACTGACGGCAGGATTGCCCGTCTTGCCTTGCTTGCTCGTGCCACCTGACCCCGTCACTCTGTCGCCAAGCGAGTCGTGAATGGCTTCGAGGTGCGCGTTGTACACGATGGCCTGCAGATCTGCACCGGAGTAGCCGTCCGTGCGCGCCGCGATCTCGTCCAGCCGGTCCTTGACCTCCTTGCTGAGGTTCAACTTCACACTGACAGCTCTGACGATATCAACCCGATCCTCGTGGTTCGGCAGGTCACACAGCAAGCTCTTGTCCAGCCGCCCAGGCCGCAGCAGCGCCGGGTCGATCAGATCCGGCCGCGACGTCGCTGCCAGGACGTACACGCCGCTCAGGCCCTCTGCGCCGTCCATCTGCGTCAGCAGCTGGTTGACGACGCGGTCGGTCACGCCCGTCGAGTCGTGACCGCGCTTGGGCGCGATGGAGTCGAACTCGTCGAAGAAGAGCACACACGGCTTGGCGGCCTCCGCGCGCTCGAACAGGTCGCGCACTGATTTTTCAGACGCGCCGATGTACTTATTCAGGATCTCGGGGCCCTTGACGGAGATGAAGTTCAGGCCGCACTCGCCTGCCACCGCGCTCGCCAGCATCGTCTTGCCACACCCGGGGAAGCCGTACAGGAGCAGCCCTGAGCGCAGACGCAGAGGGCACTGTGCGAAGATCGGCGCGTAGCGAGTCGGGTACTCTAGTGTCTCGAGCAGCGTCTGCCGGGTCTCCTTCAGACCACCGATGCCTGCAAAGGTCGTGCTAGAGCTGGTCAAAGTCACATTGCGCAGCGATGCCGGAGTAAATCCGTGCAGGGCGCTCTCAAAATCAGCTGAGCCAAGCGTGATGAGGGAGGCGATATCGGACGCGCTCTCTTGGACGGACCGGATGAGCGCCTCGTTGCGTGCTCGGGCGGTCAGCAGGACCAGATCGCCGGGCATGTATCCGTCGGTCTTGCCGGCGAGGTCCAGGAAGTCAAGCTCCCGGTTGAGCACGAAGCCTTCGCCTGCCGAGATCGCCTCTGGATTATGGTCATCTCGGGGGTCTGCCCACGCGTCGCGAGGGTGGAGAGATGTCTCGCCCGCTGTCAGTGACCTCCGCTGCTGATCCTGGTCTTCAGACGAGGCATTGGTGATGAGCATCTCAAGGAGCTTCCTTCTTCCTTCCTTGTCCGGCGCCTTGAGTGCGATAATCTCCCGCACGACGTGGCCGCCGACGATGACATTGTTCAACGACTCCTTCGCCTGCGCGGTGGCGAGCAACACGACCGGCGATCCTGCGCCGCAGTATTGATGGACGATGGAGCAGACAATCTCCGAGACCTGGCGGCTGCGGCCGTTCTCTCCGCCGACCTGCAGCTCGGTCTCGACGGGACATAGCTTGTCCAAGTCGTCGAGGATCACCACCGCGCGGCCACGCAGGCGCGCAAACCACGACGCCCCCTGGAACAGCCGCGCAAGCGTCTCCTTGATCGTAGACACGCGGGTCTCGTCCGTGACGAGCTTGGCGCAGGAGAAGTACGAAACGCTGAAAAGCTGCTCGTGGCAGAGCGTGTGCCCCAGCAGGCGGCAGAGCTCCGTTTTGCCAGACCCTAGACCACCGGTGACAAGAATGCTGGACGACCGTGTCAGGTTGGACAGACAGTTGGCAATAACCTTGTCGATGGCAACCATCCGCGGGCGCTTTTCAGGCACGGGCTCGCCTTCCGGCTTGACGGCTTGTACATCCCGGGGGCGTATAATCTCCGGCGCCAGTTCAAGCCTGAGCTTTGTCTCTGAGCCGGCGAGCCAACCGAAGGATGGGTCAGGGGCGTCTGGGTTTTTGCTGAGCGGGGGGTCGAAGCGTATCAGTCCGCCTGCAAACTGGATTGGTTTGCTTGGGTCCTCAATCTTGGGCAGCAGCATGCCGTCTGTCAGGGGCCCTGAGAAAAAGCCAAGGTCCGAGCCGGGCGTGCCGTAAAGCAGCCGGATGCGCTCCACGCTAGGGTTGGCATTACCCCCGTCAGAGCTGTTGCTGCCACTAGCGGCCTTGGTGCCTGCATCTTTGCTAGGCTTGGGCTTGCCAGGGCCGTTCGTAGACGCGAAGGGATATATCTTGAGACCCTTGACGCTAGAGCGGGGAAGTTGAGGCGGTGCCGCCTCGACGCGCAGTATCCCACCGACTAGGTCCTCGCACTCCAGCGCAGCGCAGAGAGACGAAGATGCAGACGCATGCTCCGGCCCAGGCCCGTCGTGCCAGGGGTAAATCTTGGCGACGACCTTCTTGCTGAGCTTTCCGGCATCCGCGCTCTCGCGCTCCTTCTGCTGCTGGATCTGCTGCTGGTCATACAGCGGGTATATTGACGCTGGTCGCACCAGCGAGACTGCAGCGTGCGTGGCGTCCTGGAGCTCTGGTCGCGCAAGGGTCTCTGTGTCCAGCCACAAGCGCAAACCGTCATTGCTCTCGTCCTCGAGTTCCGGGTCGAACCATTCGCATGCGTGCTTGCGGTCGATTCCGCGCAGGAAGACTGGTGGCTTGCTCGGGAAGTCAGGCCTGCGCTTGCCGTTGCTGCCTTTGCGGTTAGTCGTGCTGGCGCTGGTGGCGGTGCCATTGGCGCTTGCCGTGGTCTTGGAGATGGACGAGCTCTTTTGTCGGACTTTCGGGGCGACGATGACTTCTGCTTCGGGAGAGATCTTCGCGAACGCGATCTTCGGTGATGGAGCAGGTGTGAGGCCGACCACGGTGATGTTTGCTGTGGATGTGGGCGAAAGGTGCAAGATGAGGGGGTGATTTGTCTGAGTGCCGCTTGGGGGGGAGTAACCCGGATTCGGCAGGGCTCTGATCTGCGAGAGCAAGTTGAGTTCCAAGAACGTGGCGTGGAGTTCGATGACTGGCAGCACGTGAGCACGAGTTGTTAGCTATCTTCCAGAAGTAGGCAGCACGCATAGAGAAAACCGCAAACGTACTCTCCCAGTCAGCCGGAGTGCAAGGCTCAATGTTCACCGTGGAGGCGACAGGCGGATCGACGTGCAGCAGCAGGCTGGCCTTCTGCGAGTCCTGCAAGCCCACCATGTTGCCGAAGGTGGCGTCGATCTCGACGATGGGCGTCTCCTCGTCGTTGGCGGCGCCAGCACCGATGCCACCTCGCCCGCCACGCAGGCCACGCATCGGCTCTCTGCTCGTCGAGCCTCCTGGGCCGCGGCGCTTGCTGGGCATGCCGGACCATCCTGCGAATGCCGAGCGCTGGCCGCCGGATGACGCGCCTGCTGCTGATGAGGGAGAAGTGTGGCGGTACTGGAACTCGACAATGACATTCTGGGCAGCCTGCAAGTGCGCAAGTCGGACAAATGCCAGTCAGTCGCTGCTCGTGTGAAGGCCATCACTGCTGTGCCAGACGAAGCGGCACCGAGTGTGACTGCCACTCACGGTGTTGGAGTTGACCAGCAGGTTGACCAGTGTCGGCGGCAGGTTGACGAGACAATTCTTCAGCGGTACCAGGGCCACCTCGACAGTGACCGCGCCTTTCTTGGGCGCCATGTTGACGCGAGGAAGGAGGTGAACTGCGCGCGGGTCCGAGTAGGGAGGGGCTGCAATTGAGCTTCAGACAGGCTGAGAGCTGCGCAGTCTGGTCATCCCTGGTCTGACTCCAATCGCAAGGTCGATTCTGATGCACTGTGAGAAGCAGCGTAGCTCTGCCGGTGCATTGCGCAGTCAGTCGAGTACCCTCAACGGCGGCGCCATATCCCCTGCCAGCCCGGCCCAGTTTAGCCCACCCGCGGCGTACAAGCGCCAATGCGCCGCCGATGCAAGCTGGAAGAGAGCCCAAGGGTCAGTGCACGGCCAGGCAAGCTCCAGCCCCAGGTAGGACAGCCGATGGACTCCAGCTCGGTCGAATTGCTACACTCCACTCAAGCCAATGCAGTAGGACAGTATTGCATACCCGTGGCGGGTCGTCAGGGCGGCGGTTGTCGTGGCGGTTGAAGTTGCGAATGTCGAGTTGCCGAGGCTCAGTCGAATCGATGCCGATTGGCGATCTAATCTAATCCGATTGACCTTGACCTGCCGTTATCTAATCTGATCGGTCCGTCGCGTCGCGACAATGCGGCCGGACACGCGTCGCCCGCATCAGGCAGGTCATTTACCCGTTGCAGACACCCTGCGTCATTCGCCGTCGCAACCAGCGAAATACTCGAAGTATGCGTTGACGACGCCGCCAATGGCTTGCGCTGGGAGTGGTACTGACACCACCGACGGCATACAGCTCGGGGCGGAGGAGGGCGCTCACCTTGCCGAGCGTGACAGGCACGTTGGTGAAACCACGCGCACGACGATCATAGCAGCAGCTGCGGATCACGGAGGCTGGCTGCACTGGGGTCGCGAAAACCGAGTCATAGGCGCGAGGCAGGCATCGACCGAAAACACCGACCGAGGCAGCAGCCGGCGTGACAGTGAGGCACATCGCCCGTATCGCCCTGATTCAGCATGTCACTCCTCCAGTACCGCGCGCCAGTCAAGTACTCGCAGCAGAAAGAGATCATCAAGGACTTCTTGACCGGCTTCAAGAGCGACCAGGCGGTCTCTGAGGGCGAGAATGCGGCGGCCAGTGCGCTGAACCAGCTGCACATCGGTGACGATGACGACGATGAGATATTCGATGGCGAGTACGATGATATGATGGACGAGGGGGCCGGCAGGCCCGGCAGGCCGGGCAGGACAAGAGGAGGGAAGCAGGGCCACGGGAAGCTCAAATACATGTCCATCCTGCAGGACATAGCGAACCGCGAAACCAAACATGTCCTGATCGATCTCGACGACCTCGACACTGTGAGTGCTGTCACTACTGTCCTACTGTCGTTAACGGAGCCCCACCTAATACTCTCTCTCTCTCTTGCATCGGAAGTACATGAAATCGCAACCAGACAGCCCAGATCAGAATCTCGTCGACATCATCGAGCGCAACACATACCGGTACATTGAGGTCTTCTCCGAGGTCGTCGACGGCATCATGCCGAAAGAGACGCGCGACATCTCCTTCAAGGACGACGTGATCGACGTGATCGTGTCGCAACGCGAGCGGCGCAACGAGACCATGAACATGGCCGCGGAGGCGGAGCCCGACCTCGCCACCCCGTCTCTCTTCCCGCCCGAGCTTACACGACGATACACCCTGAACTTCAAGCCGCGCACCCACTCGCGCTCCGAGTCCGCACCCCCGAAGGCGATGGCCGTGCGCAACATCCGCGGCGAGCATCTGGGCAGCCTGATCACCGTGCGCGGGATCGTGACGCGCGTCAGCGACGTCAAGCCCTACTCGCGTATAATCGCGTACACGTGCGACAAGTGCGGCTCCGAGATCTTCCAGCCGGTGACGACGAAGCAGTTCACGCCGCTGGCCGCGTGCCCGTCGGAGGAGTGCACGAAGAACGGGCTCAAGGGCCAGCTGTACCTTGCGACGCGCGCGAGCAAGTTCGTGCCTTTCCAGGAGATCAAGATCCAGGAGATGGCCGACCAGGTGCCCGTCGGCCACATCCCGCGCCAGCTGACGGTGCACTGCACGGGCGCGCTCGTCCGCACGGCCAACCCGGGCGACGTCGTCGACATCGCGGGCATCTTCCTGCCGATGCCGTACACGGGGTTCCAGGCGCTGCGCGCGGGCCTGCTGACGGACACGTATCTAGACGCGCAGCACGTGGTGCAGCATAAGAAGGCGTACGAAGCGCTGGTTGTCGATCCGCGCACGCTGCGCAAGATTGAGCGGTTCCAGGCCTCGGGCAACATGTACGAGTATCTGTCGCGGTCGATCGCGCCGGAGATCTACGGCCACCTCGACGTCAAGAAGGCGCTGCTGCTGCTGCTCATTGGCGGCGTCACCAAGGAGATGGGCGACGGCATGCGCATCCGCGGCGACATCAACATCTGCCTCATGGGCGACCCCGGTGTCGCCAAGTCGCAGCTGCTGAAGTATATCTCCAAGGTGGCGCCGCGGGGCGTGTACACAACGGGCCGGGGCAGCAGCGGCGTGGGGTTGACGGCGGCGGTGATGCGGGACCCTGTGACGGACGAGATGGTGCTGGAGGGCGGCGCGCTGGTGCTGGCTGACAACGGCATCTGCTGCATCGACGAGTTCGACAAGATGGACGACAGCGACCGCACCGCCATCCACGAGGTGATGGAGCAGCAGACCATCAGCATCTCCAAGGCGGGCATCAGCACGACGCTGAACGCGCGCACCTCAATCCTTGCCGCGGCCAATCCGCTGTACGGCCGCTACAACCCGCGCGTGTCGCCCGTTGAGAACATCAACCTCCCCGCCGCGCTGCTCTCGCGCTTCGATGTGCTCTTCCTCATGCTCGACACGCCGTCGCGCGAGGCGGACGAGGAACTCGCCGCCCACGTCACCTACGTGCACATGCACAACAAGCACCCGGAGTCCTTCGCGGACGGCGACGGCAGCGGCAACGGCAACGGCGACGGCGACGGCAATGTGCTGTTCTCGCCTCACGAGGTCCGCGCGTACATCTCACGCGCGCGGCAGTTCCGGCCGGTCGTCCCGCAGAACGTCTCGGACTATATGGTGGGCGCGTACGTGCGGATGCGGCAGCAGCAGAAGCGCGACGAGGCGAACCAGCGGCAGTTCGCACACACGTCGCCGCGCACGCTGCTGGGCGTGCTGCGGCTGTCGCAGGCGCTGGCGAGGCTGCGGTTCTCAAACACGGTCGTGCCGCAGGACGTCGACGAGGCGCTGCGCCTCATCGAGGTCAGCAAGGCGTCGCTGTACTCGGACGGGCAGGCGGGCGGGGCCGACCAGAACCCCGTCAGCAAGATATACAATCTGATCGTGGGCATGCGGGAGAGCGGCGCTGCGGCGGTCGAGGACGGCACGCCGGGAGAGATGAGCATGAAGCGGATGAGAGAGAGGGTGCTGGCCAAGGGGTTCACGCAGGATCAGTTCGAGGAGACGATCGAGGAGTATCTCGAGGCGGGGGTAAGTTCCTACGAGGGCGGATGCGCGAGGCGGTGTCTAAATCACCATGCTAATAAGTGGGTGCTCACAGGTCTGGCAAGTCACCAACGGCGGCGCGAGGCTGGTGTTTATCGATGTGGATATGGAGAATTAATCGAGGGTATCTCGAAACATGGTATCACACCCATTTGCAGAGCTCGGTCACAGCATACCTCGATCAACCACAATATCATCGCATCTGCCCGGCGTGTCCAAGCCAGCTGCCCTGCACAAACCTGCCGTTCGACACCCATCGGAAGCAAGACGCGACTGGCATGCTGACCACACTCACATAGCATTCTCACTGCCGAGTCACGCGTGCCTGTTGAGCAAGCCCTGCGGCAGACTGGCGCGTCAAGGGCGAGCCGCGTAATGGGCCTCTCATGTAGGGTCCGGTATGTTCACCAGAGCACCAGCCCCCCGCGCTCTGGACGCGTAGTCTTCACAAGAGAGCCTTCTCAGCGACTCGTTGCTGCTTGCACGTGTTGTCCGCCTACTTCTCTGTCTCGCTATGCATGCGCGAGGTCGCCCCCTCGTGCTGAGCTCGTCGTCGTCGTCGTCGTCGTCGTCGCCGCGATTACCCGATTGAGTTGCCCCTGAGATGTGGCCCGGAGTGGCAACGTAGCATGTCTTCCAGAGGTCAGACTACTAGACCTGACGTGCCCATGACGTCACTACCGAGCTCGCTATATATAGATCACAGACGCGTGCAACGCCGCGAGTCACATTGAGTGAGCTGCAGTAGAGCATTGGACGGCGTGCAGAAGCGGGTGAGAAGAAAGCAGATTTGCAGCGGAGGCATTGGCTGGCGTGGTGTATATCGTGTAGGGGACGATCAGCAAGATGGCCGCCCTCTCGCACGACCAGCTCAAGACGCTCGAGCAGACCCGGCTGCGCCTGCTGCAGCTCAGCCAGTCCATCTCGTCGCTGAAGGACAGCATCGCGCGGCATGACCCGCTCCCGGAATGGTGCAGCAGCCCCTCGTCACTCAGCCTATGCGGTGCGGTCTTCAGCCAGCTCTAACGCCAGCGTGCGGCCATCATAGGACCTCCCTCCAATCCCGTGCCGCAATCATCTCGAACAACCTCTCCGCGCTGTCGCAGCACCTGTCGGACAACTCCGCCCTGCTCTCCTCGCTGCTCGCGTACCCGACGCCCGACTACCCGGGCCGCTCGCAGGCAGGCATCCTCTCGCAGCTGATGCGGACGAAGTTGGAGCCCGCGGCCGAGGACTGGATCGAGAAGGGGCGGAGTGCGGGGACGAACGCGAGCGATCAGCCTGGTGCTGCTGCTGCCTTCGGCGGTGGGGCTCAGTCGGGACCGCCGACTGAGGTCGGTGCGAGGCGGCGAGTGTCAGAGGACGCGAGCAGCAGCACGAGCGACCTGAGCGTGCAGGAACTGAAGAAGCTGTGGCGCTGGGCGCCGATCGAAGCGAACCGGCTCGCGCGCCAGCGGAACTGGGGCGGCAACTACACGCTGGAGGAGAGGGCGATGGGGATTGAGAATGTCGTGACGGGCCTACAGCGGCGGCATGCAGACGAGGAGGAGGAGGAGGAGGACGGAGATGAGGAGGACGGAGAGGGGCAGCGGATGCTGGAAGACGACGACAGTCAGGACGAAGAAGAGAGGGAGCTGGAGAGGATGCGGTTGAGGGAGATGGAGCGCAACTCCATGCTGCCCGTGGATGACATTGTCAGGTTCATGGCGACGGGGGTGCTGCCTGCAGGGCGTGCGAGGCCGGTCTCGTAGGAACAGGCGGGGACGGACGAGGACGACGACATGGCATGTGAGACGGTGAATAGACATACATATACCCCATGAACGGAGGCAGGACAGGCTAGCCTCGAAGAACAAGCCGCTCTTCAGCGGCAGAGCCAGCGGCAGAGCCAGCGGCAGAGCCAGCGGCATCGCGGACATACTGCATCACATCCTCCTCGACCGCCTCCTCTTGGCCGCGGCACTGCCCGCCGCAGGCCCCTTGCGGCCCTCCTCTCCCCTCGCGCTCTCCCTCTCCCTGCCCGGCGTGCCACTCGCAGGCCTCTTCCTGTTCGCGCAGGAGAGGATATCGTAGCTGAACTCGGGGAACTCGAGGCAGACGGCCTTAAACTCGTCCGGGACGGCCTCGCGGGCGGCGTCGTCGTTGGCCCAGTAATTGGCGATGGGCCGGCGTAGGTCGGCGGCGTCGGGGGAGTCGGAGCCGTAGACGTAGCGCGCGTAGGCGATCTCGCCCTGCGGCGTGCTGCCGACGCGGTGGATCTTGTGCCGCGCCAGCCGCTTCAGCTCCGCGTGACCCAACTTGCTGGCCAGGAAGAACACGCGCGCGTGGCACAGCAGGTCCTCGCCGGGCGATGGAGTCGCGTCGGAGGAGGAGGAGGAGGTGGCGCTCTGCACGACGTACTCGCCGCGGTACTGGTACTGCAGGTAGCATGCGACCGCCTCGACGGACTCGTCGGGCAGGAGCACGCGGGTCTGCGGGAAGGAGTTCCGTGTGAGTGTGCGACCTGGCGTTGTATTGGGGGTTACTGGCGGGAAGCCTACCTGGTCGGCACCCTCCTGGCTCGTGATGTCCTTGATGAACGGGCTGTCGCCGAGGATGGCTCTGTGTGCGCTCAGGACGGTCTGCTTGTCGCCGGTGCCGATGACCAGCTCGACGACGGGTGATTTCAGGTAGCTAGCGGTGGCGTGTGAGCTGGCAGAGCGGGAACAGCGCAGGGCAGGCGAGACAAAATGCTCACTCTAGGAAGGTAGCCTCACGGGGCTCCTCCTTGTCCTTCGCCTCCTTCTCCTTCTCCTCGTCATCGGCTGCCGCCGCCTCCTCCTCCAACTTCACATCCTCCTTCGACTCGGTGTGCTCGGGCTGGGTGTGCTGCTCCTGCTCCTGCTCCTGCTCCTGCTCCTCCTTCTCGTAGACGATGCCGCTCGAGGGCTCCGGGGACGCAGCCGCGTCGGCGCTCGTCTCGTCGGTAGGCTCGTGCTTTGCGATCGCGTCGGCGGCGTGCTCGCCCGCGGGCGCATCCGAGGTGTACATGACGACGTTCATGGTGGACATGGCGGCTGTCGCGCTGGAGATGGAGGGAGCAGAAGGGGCAGGATGCAGACAAGCCGACGCTGATGGAGATAGCTGCACCGTGCCAGACTGCGTGGTGTGGTGTGAGAAGGCTGTGGTGCAGGCGCCGACGCGTTTCTGCAGTGGAGCAGTCAAAGAGTGACGTACAGTACTTCGGTTGGTGGAGACCGCAGGTACCGGGGAGCAGAGGAGGGAGAGGGACACAGACACACGGATGCCGCCCCTCACACCCCCCAGACCTGGAGGTCAGGGGCACAACTGTCCTGCCACTGAGCACGGGGCATCGCTCCTTGTTGTTCACAGGCACCAGACAGGGCTGCCGCTGCAAGAACTAGCCAGACAACTCGTCCCTAGTCCTGCTGGCGCGCGGCTGCAGTCAGCCCGTAGACAGTCTGCAGTGGAACATGAGTACCCCCGCCTCGTCAGTCAGGGGCCGATTTGATGAGCTCTGGCACTGCTGTCGCCAGAACAGGCCAAGCCACGCGACACAGAGCAGGGTCTGCAGGCCGCCATGTTGGGCTTATGCCGTCTGGTGCGGTTCTGCAGGCAGGTCGAGCAATTGGCCACGAACGTGGCGACTCAGGTAGTGAAGGATCGACACCAGAGCCGCCAGCTGGTACATCGACACCGCCCGACGGTCCACCATGCCCCCTC
>JAGYHY010000246.1:0-12216 GCA_024244165.1 Ascosphaera acerosa | reverse complement strand
TCCTCCTCAAGCCGCTGCAGATCAGCCTTGCTCGGTATCACCTTGCGACACCAGCCGCACCAGCTGCGCACGTCACCTAGCTAGCAGCGGTGATTGAGAGTCTCCTCCACCCGTCATTTCTCATCCGCCGTGAGCAACGCCTCGTCGATCGTCGATCGGCCGCAGCGCGTCGTGCAGGCTTGCTTGTCCTGGACCTGGGATTCCAGCGGAGCAAGACGAGACGAAGCAAGACGAGCCGGTAGTGCTTAGGAAGAGCGGCAGACTGAAGCACGCTCTGACCTGGCCTGCCCTTTTCTGTGCTGTGCTGGCGAGAAGCAGCGACAGACGCCAACAAGCCACTACTACTACTACTCTCACTCTATTGACAGTTGCAGGAGAAGCGCGCCGACGTTCCTGATACCGCCACTGCGCCAGGACCCAGCTTATCGCGCGCTCGCACCGCCTGCTGGCTGCATACAACCCGCTCACAGCTACTGCATCTATTCATCTGCCCACCATGGCTGATCCTGCAAGCGATCACGGTGCAGAGCAGCAGCAGCAGCATCTGCCTTCCTCCTTAACCGCCTCTACCTTCTCCTCGCAAGCACAGGCCGCCGCCACCACCAACGCCCCGTCGCAATCGCAGCCACGCGCAGATGCCGCCGACGACGCATCGTCACACCAGCAGCCCCAACCATCGGCCATGCACGACCAGCACCAGCAACCGCAACCGCAACAGCAGCAGCAGCAGCAGCAGCAGCTAAGCAGCAGCCGCAGCGGCTCGGCCAGCCCGGACCGCGGCAACGTGCCCTCCGGCTCCGTCAAGGGCCAGCTGACGGTGCAGATCTCGCAGGGCCGCGGCCTCGTCCCCAGCTACGACCCGTACATCGTCTGCGTCTTCGAGCTCAACGAGTACATCTCCGGCGGCACCACGGAGGACGATGGCCTCTCGCCCGACGGGATCGCCATCCAGCAGTCGACGTCCACGACGTCCATGTCGACGATGGCCGCGGAGGGCGCGCCACACCGGCCCGTGCCCATCGCCGCGACCAAGGGCCGCGCCAGGACGAAGGAGCAGAAGCGCATGATGCAGATCACTGATCCGCAGTGGAACCATGACGCGACGTTGTACGTTGTTGCCGTGTTGCCGTGCCACCCCGTCCTCTGAGTAGCTACTGACCTTCCGCAGCGACGTCCTCGGCGAGGAGTCCAACATCGACTTCTCCGTGTACGACAGCTACGACCACGACAAGTTCCTCGGCCACGTCCGGCTGCGGCTGAGCTTCCGCGAGGAGAGCCTGTCCACGGAGGGCTGGTTCGCGCTGGAAGGATGGAACCGGCGCGGCGGCGAGAACATCTCCGGCGAGATCCATCTGAAGATGACCTTCCAGCGGTCCGAGAAGAAGGTGTTCGGCCCCAACGACTTCCAATTGCTGGCCCTTGTCGGCAAGGGCACCTTCGGCCAGGTGTACCAGGTCATGAAGAAGGACACGAAGCGCATCTACGCCATGAAGGTGCTCTCCAAGAAGGTGATCATCCAGAAGAAGGAGGTGCAGCACACCATCGGCGAGCGCAACATCCTCGTGCGCACCGCGCAGACCAACTCGCCCTTCATCGTCGGGCTCAAGTTCTCCTTCCAGACCCCGACAGACCTCTACCTAGTCACCGACTACATGTCCGGCGGCGAGCTGTTCTGGCACCTGCAGAAAGAAGGCCGCTTCGAGGAGCCGCGCGCCAAGTTCTACATCGCGGAGCTGATCCTCGCGCTCAAGCACCTGCACGATCACGACATCGTGTACCGCGACCTCAAGCCCGAGAACATCCTGCTCGATGCCAACGGGCACATTGCGCTCTGCGACTTCGGCTTGTCCAAGGCCAACCTGGCCTCCGACGACACCACCAACACCTTCTGCGGCACCACCGAGTACCTCGCGCCCGAGGTCCTGCTCGACGACCAGGGGTACACCAAGATGGTCGACTTCTGGTCGCTGGGCGTGCTTGTCTTCGAGATGTGCTGCGGCTGGAGCCCCTTCTACGCCGAAGACACGCAGCAGATGTACAAGAACATCGCCTTCGGCAAGGTGCGCTTCCCACGCGACGCGCTCAGCGTCGACGGCCGCAACTTCGTCAAGGGCCTGCTCAACCGCAACCCGAAGCACCGCATGGGCGCCACCAACGACGCGCTCGAGCTCATGGCCCACCCCTTCTTCGCGGACATCGACTGGGACCAGCTCGAGCAGAAGAACGTGCCGCCGCCGTTCAAGCCCAAGCTCACCTCCGAGATGGACACGTCCTACTTCGACCCGGAGTTCACCACCGCCATGGACCAGGCCAAGTCGCTCAACGCCCGCGCCGCGATGGCCGCCACCGTGCCGGGCTCCACCCCGCTCTCGCCGGGCATGCAGGCCAACTTCAAGGGGTTCACGTACGTCGACGAGTCGTCGATGGAGGCGCGCGCCCGCGAGGCCTGGGGCCAGGACGATGGCGCCGACCGCAGTCTGGCAGAGCACATGCACGACCCGGACCATCACCACCATCACCACCTCAACGGCAACGACCGGCTACACGATGACATCATGGAAGGCGTGGACCGGGGGTACCTCCACCGCAACGGCTACATCCAAGACCACCACCATCATACCGACTACATGCACAGGGACGGCGATGACGAGGCCGACATGGCGCGATCCCATCCTTCAGACACGCCTGATTACGTGCGCGACGGGGACGGCGAGGACGGGAAGGGTGACGATGACTGGGTGCGGCGCGCGCCCCCGACTGATGGGCGGGTGCCGGAAGGCGGGGTGTTTGCCAACTACGATGTCTGACGATTGATGGCGATGACTGCATCATGTCTTCCTTGCTCTGCTTGCCTTGCCTTGCTTCACTGACCCTGCCTTGCCCCGCTATTTCTGCCTCGTTTCTTCTCTGCTGCGTGCGCGTGCAGCTCAATGCCTATCATCACCGCCCTTGCTCCGAGTCATGGTCTGAGTGGTTAGGACGGAGAAGGCGCTGTCGTCTATGCATATAACACGGTCCGAAAAGCATTCACATGATCTCTCCAAGCACTCGCTCGCGTCCTTCAATGTCATCACCAGATCGGAATATTGCGTGCTAGCGAGCAGTCAGCGAGGCATTGCTCCTCATGGCTTGCGGTGCGCGTCGTAACATACTACCGCTGCTTGCTGCTGCGTTTGTCAGCAGGTCGGGGTCCAGCAGCTGGCGTAGCGAGCAAGTAGACTCAACCCAAGGCTGCAGCCATGGCGACATTGGCATGTAGGTGCTGCACACGCTGGTGATAGTGCTAGTCGCTCGCAATGCAGTAGGGCAGTGTCATGGTATACCACTACTGCTCCAATTGAGCTCGCCATTGACAGCGGACATGGAGTCTGCGGATTGTGAGACGCGCTGGCGTGCCCCTGGAGGCCGCGCCTGCGGAAAACCTCAAAATAGACACTTTGGCCGAGTGGTTAAGGCGCGAGCCTGCTATTTCCGATAGCTTCGCCAGCTCGTGGGTTCGCCCGCGTGAGTTCGAATCTCACAGGTGTCGTTTTTTGCTCGTAGACGCGCTGGACGCTGCGCACGTTGCGTGAGATGGATTTGCGCGGTCTTGACGGACGTGTAGACGCAAGGCGGACGCCGGTCTGAGGCCAATTGTGCAGTGATATGACGGTTGAGATGGCTATGTACAGCAGATGACTATTCGCGGTTCAGGACACCCCTGACCCAGGCGGGACACACTGAGGGCCGAAGTCATGGGGTTCGCTGGCGATGCATGGCCATCTCCGCACAGGCCTCCCCTCCCTCACCCCCCCGGCGCTCACAATTCTTTCAGCAGTTGCTTGCGTCCTCTGGTCAGAATGTTGAGCCTGGACTGGAAGTCATCGTTGTTGACTAGCAGTAAATGTCAGCGCAATTGCACCCTCATCGTGCGCCATCTGACCTCGCAACTCACTGTATGCACCACATAGTCTCCTCTTGCCAACGAACTCCGAGCGGCCGTGTAGCATGCGCCAATTGTCAAAGACTGCGCCGAGCAACGCAGCGAGTCAGCAAGTTGAGTCGACCAAACAAGCGAGGAGCCGAGGACGTAAGACACTCACTCATCGGCATGCCGGGCTCGAGCTGGAACCACATCTGCATGTCCGGCCTGCTCAGGATATCACTCCACTTCTTGGCGCAGACATACCAGGCGTTCATCGTCGTGACGCCGTACAGGTTCTGCGGTGCGCGATCTTCACTGTTCCAGCGCACTTGGAACAGCTCGTCCGTGACGGGGTCGTGATTCAACACAGGGAACGGGACGGCGGGCTTTATCATCGCGTCCTCGTTGCCCGAGGCGTGAGCGACCGTCTGCACTCCGCTCAGGATGCGATAGGCAAGCGGGTCCTCGCGCAGCAGGCGTCGCGCCGCCTCAAACCCGTCAATCAGCAACGACTCCCCTCCGCTGCCGTTGGTGTGCGAGAGCAGGTGGAACATCTGCAGGCGAGCTGGGTCGGTGAAGTAGGTGGTATCGGTGTGTGCACCAATCGGCAAAGTGGTATATGCCATGTCCTTCTTCGCGAGATCCGCCGTGAAGTCCCAAAAGCCGCCTGCACAGGCGAACACCGCGTGTCAGGTTCCATTGCTAGGGCACGAGCCAAGTGACGAAATCCACTCACCATAATGAGTCTCACGGATAAAGGCAATCCGCCGAATGAGCCGCTCAGTTGCCTCAGGTGTGGCCGGTGCTCCTTTGACGAATGCGAAACCGTACTTGTGCTATGAATTGGGATCGTTACCGTCAGTAGCTTTCCTGCGCTGTGTTGGACCCCCTACTCCTCTGTCGGCACATACAATCAAAGATGTCCATTGACCAACACCGTGGTCCGAACTCATCACCTCATCATACTCGACAATCGGTCTGTAGTCCGAGTCCGGCTTGACGAATTTGGCGTCCCTCCTGCATGGAGATATCAGATCAGCATAGCGCTTTTGCAACGTCATAGGCGCAGGTATTCCACGCTGATGACATCCTGAAAGCGACCAACCTGAAAACAGCGTCACAACGGCCGGATTCGGTCTTTGGAAGTTGGCGCACGCCGTGTTGATGATTCTTCAGCCATTGGGTGTCGTAGACGCTCTTATGGCCATCAATCCCTACGAGAACCCCGATATCAGCCTCAGTGGGTCATGCCATGACCACGGGTCATCCAACAGGAGTCGTATATCTCTCACAGTCGATCTCGACGCGATCAGTGAACGTGCGGACCTCGTCAGGTACAATGTCAAGAGGGATCTGATGAGGCACGTGTGTGATCATCTCCAGTCAGTCGCGGACCACCTATACTCATGTATGCCACCACTGAAGTGCGGTGACTGCGTCGGATTTTGGCATCTCTCACAGTCAAGAAGGGGTCCACCTGGCGCTGTTGCGTCTCTGGATGCTTCAGTGAAGGGCAATTCTCCCGAAGCCAGTAATTGGAGCTGCAGACCGCGAAGGAACGTCACGTACGTCAGCTAGGCGCCGACATGTCCTAAGCGTTGAACTAGCGGCGCGGGAGAGTGTAACTCAGCACGCACAATCTCGTCTGCTTGCCTCCAATCGGATTAAGGTCGATCAACGTCGATTTGACGACCTTGCCCTTGTTGTGGAGTAGCTCGTAGTCTAGATGGACAGGCTTCGAGATATGGGTGATTGGCACTGTGCCGGTGGTGCTCATCCAGCGAGAGGACGCGTGTTTCTGTGTCGTGATAGTGGCATGACAGCTGCTGCCAGATTGTACTGGCCGGCTGGGAAGGAGATGCCGCAACGGCGAAGCGGCCTGCCATTGGTAATAACCAGGGCCTTAGCTGCGTGTGACTTCAGACGAGGTCGGTTGGATTGACCTGCGAAGCATACATTGATTTGAGGTTTGAGAAGGGTGCGCAAGCTAGGCAATTGCACCACCGGTTACCGTTAGCCTGGATCGTGCATGGCGCATCCTAGGTGGTGTACGGCAGACGTGACAGCCTACCTAAGGCACGACACACCCGCCATGGCGATGAGGGTGTCAGCGTACGAGCCTCAGTACTGAGTGGCAGCTTTGGCCCCTGTAGAAGCTTCCGTCGTGCTGTCCAGAGTCAGAGTCTAATGCGGTTTCAACTGAAGGACCGGCACCAGCGATGGCGGGGTGACATGTCAGTCTCCTGGGCGCGAGACGCGAGTGCCGATCACATCCTCGGCATACAGTGGGGTCGGCACAGCAATGGAACAAGATTCACACGTCAAGGCCATTACTACAGATCTTTCGAAGGAAATGGGCAAATTGGCCGCCGCTGAATTTCACTGCATCCACGTCTGCTTCTTGGTGTTGAATAGACGTCTTCTGTACTGTCCGTCAACCATCAAATGTTTCGATGATAGTAGCAAAACGGCAGAAATGGTACTTCGAGGGCGAAGCACCCCTGTTCAGAGCTCCAGCAGCCTGCAGGTGCATTGCAGCGCCTGTGCACTCAAGCCCCACGGATTTGACGTCTACTCCACTGCGATGTCCGTCAGTTAACAACCATGTCGTGAGGGCAACCGTCAAAGCCAGAGTACTTACAAAGAGTTGCTGCGCTAATGCAGCTGCTGCATGTTTCATCCACTGAAACCGCAATCAACTCACATTGTGAACACAAGTACCGTTCCACTTTGACCATTGACGGAGCTGCAAGAACAAAAGACGTTTAATACAATTCACTTGCTTTGTGAAGTAGCTAGTAAGGCAGGGCAAACATGAATCTTGGTAGCGCGTTCTTATATGTGTAAAGCATGTAAGCCCAAACGTTGATCTTGGAGCATGATTTAAAATCAACAGAGGTACAATATGATGAAAACAAGCTTTGCGGCGGTGGTAGCCTACAGCCCTTTTGCGGTGAGGAGTGCTAAGCCGCGCGCCTAAGGCGCTAGTCGCTTAAGATAAGCGCTTTCGGAAGACCTCATTGTGGTTGGTTGAAGAACAACAGTGGCAAAGCGGGCGCTCGTTACTTACCAAGGCTATTCAAAGATTCTCGGCGGGCGACGAACGGGTCAGGATGAACGCATGGCTCCACCGATAAGCCGTTCCTGACGAACAGTCACAACGGGCGTTGTTTCAAAATAAGCCTCTTCACCGATGCAGAACATGACTCGCGCCAAAGCTATACCAAGCTTTGGAACAGAACAAGCATCTTCTTGCATTCGGCTATGATTTACTCCATGACAATCGGCTGCCTTCCTTGGCAGTCGGCCAAGAACAAGCATAATCACCAAGTTTTGGAGGAACGAAGTGCACTCAGCATTTGTTCTTCAACGAACACCACTGTAGCGTCTTGTCAGCAAACAATCGTTATAAATAGTTTGATAGAGATTGTGAGGTCTTTCAGAGAGAGTCTGGTACGTTCTTCTTTACAGGGGCGAAATACCTCTGGTTAGGCGACGTTAAATCACTGGTCTGTCGCTGACCATCGGCACGACGCCTGTTCTTACTAACGTGGCTCTATGAGCCGTCAACGTGAAGGTAAGGGGTAGTATAGTAGTAAATTCAATTGTGTCTCTTTAGTACAGGTTAGGGCCACTCCTGCGCTTGTCTCCTGCAGAAGTATCCGCAGGGAAGCCAGCGCACGTGGTTTCCAGCTCCTAATCTGAGCTAACGCTGGGTTAGCGACGTCGCCGGGGTGCCGGGTTGACTCGCCATGCCCGCCGACGTCCGCGGTGCTCCGCGTCGACGTCTTCCAGTTATGACGTCACAGAGGTGGTTGGCACCTTGAGCTAGGAAGGGGTCGACAAGCAAGCAACAAAGAAGAATCTACTCTCGTTACAGAACAAAGGCTGCGCTGAGAAGACGCTTTCGCTATGCCGGCTGCCTCGTTGGCAAACGGGATGGCCGGTCTTTATCACGACACAGCTCGTTGTGTAACGGGACCACCCTTGTTCACACCCTTCAAGCTCCGTACATCATATGAGACTAAACGTACCACGTATTTTCACGTATTGAACAAAGACGTCAAGCATTTATTTGGGCAATGTACTTGGCAACCTGCAGCGCTTTGGTAAATCCGTCGGCGAGTAGTTTGCCGTTGGTACAGTGGGACCACAATAGTTTCCGATCAAAGTCACCATCTGCATCAAAATGTCTGTAGTCCAGCTGCTTTAGTACTGGCCTCAGTTAATCAAAGCAGTCATGTCAGGCTTGTGATGCATTGGCAAGGACTTGAAGCAAGTCTACAGAAGGCATTTCCAGACCTAGCTCAGTGGTGAGCATGCTAGGAGGACCAAAGTTGGGTTGAGTAATAAGCTGAACAGCACAGTCAATAGCAGCGTCTGTATGTGTCCAAATATATATGCAAACCACATACGGGAACTTTTGTGTTCCTACTGTACGTAGGCGGAGTGGACCATGCCGCGCGCCACGCTCTTATGTAAGTAGGCGTGTTGCGTGATGTAGTATTGGTTGCGCGAGGTCTACCTGCTACCAAGAGCCATGAAAATTATGCTTTTATTAACTATGCAAAAATCAATCGGACCAGGGTCCCTGATGACGAAAAGCTTGGCATAAAGCGTGTCAATTCACAACACTTCGCGTGCTGCAAGGCTCGCCGCATTGCACTCTGCCTTGCAGCTGCTCAGAGCAACCTATCACGATTGAACCTCCTTGGACCCTCCAAGACCCCTTTGGACCTCACCTACGCCCCGTCTCCAGTGCCCTGAGACGTTGTCGCACCTTCTAAGAGTGTCTCAGCAAGTCTCCTTGAGTCTCCGGCATCCTCCTGACCTCCAGTTGGCCACTCTTAGGCCATCTCCGTCGGACCCCATCGGACTCCTTGAGGCCCCTTCGGACCTGACCTATGCTATTCGCCCAGCGCCCTAAGACCCTGTTGGACCTTCCGGTAACCTTTCAGCCAGTCTCCGGAGTCTCTGCCATTCTCTTGGCCAACTGGCACCGCCCCTCCGGCGGTCCCAGTCCTTGACCAGCACCCGCCCTATTTCTGGGTCTCACAGATCAGAGACTGCGTCGGACCTGCTGAGACCAATGCCCAGCAATGCCGATGGCCTTGCCTAACCGCAGGCCATGCTCCGCTATGCTCCCTATTGGTCTCTCTCATGACCCCTGCTCACTGCCCTTGTCTGCTCTCCTCAGCCAGCTCCTGACCCAATCCGGCTAGTGCTTTGGATTCTGCCTACAAGCCCACTTGCTCTCGCACTACATATATCTGTCCTGTTCACTCTTGCTCCTGTCTGCCTCTGATTCCCTTTCTTTCCTTAACTCTTTGTTTGTGTCTTACTTGACCCTGCCTGCTACTCAAATCCAAGTCCACCTCGCGGCTTAGGCCTTTGGTCTGAGGCCTTCACCACACATCGCCATCAGTCTTGCACAGTCTTTCGTCCTTCCGGTCCTCGTCCGCCAGCCTGTAGTCAACTACCCTGCCGCCGCCCTGACACAACCAATGCCTAGCATTTGCTTGTTGCATGTACAGGCACTGGCCTGACAGTGACGCAGATGCCGCTGATATCGTAGGACCGCGTTGCCGATGCCCAACTGCTGTTTAGCCACGTGTGCAGCGGCGGTAGTGCATTAAACGGGGCGCATTGCCATGCTGTGCGGTTTCTTTAAAAAAGCTCAAGCTGTTACTTTTCAAAGAGGCGGTATACCTCAGGTTAGGCAACGTTAGATCACTGGTCTGCTGCTGACCATAGGCGCGGAGCGTGGTGAAAAGGGAAGGCCGGCCCCAATGCTAACAACGCTGTGCGGCCAGTGATTTAAAGGTAGAGAGTAGTATGGCAGTATTCTAAAAAATTGTAGCAAATTAGTACAAGTTAAAGCGGTTCCTGCAGCTGCTCCATGCTGATGTACCTGCAGTGAAGCCACAGCACGCGGTTTCTGGCTTTTAACTTGCTCTAATGTTGGGTTGAAGGTCGCACCTGTCACAGTCCAGCTCTGTCTCGTCACTTCGTTCTTGCTTAGCTCTGTCCAAGCCACGCCTGGCCCCTCGTCCGCCTCCGCCTAACCCTGTCCCAGTCATGTCTCGTCCATTGTCCGCCTCTGCCGTTGGTCTACTGATGAATCAGCTGTAGCTTCTTATAATCAGCTCAGACACACAACCTGCCCTGCTGATGTCACTGCCAGGCAGTGACATCACCTCTGCTCTCCTGCTGCACTCCTGTCCTGAGGCTCAGGTATATAAATCGGCCTGATCCCTCTCTGTCCTGTCTGCCCTTCTGTCTCCTTTCTCTCCTCACGCCTTTGTTTTGTACTCAACCTAAACTAATACCATTGCCCTTGTCCCGTGTGAATCCTTGGCGTCCAGGTTGTCCACTTCCAGTTAGCCCAGCCCTAGTCACACGCCGGTCATGTGACCTGTAGCCAAGGCCCTTGCCACCGCCCTGACACCGCCAGGATTATGGACCCCGCGGCGTCCCTCGGCGACTTCCTCGTGTTATGACGTCATACATGCTGTGCGGCTTGTATGCCATGCGTAGCGGACGACCTTGTGTAGAGGCGCGGAATCCTTCCCAGACGGTGTTGAAGTCTTGCGCACAAAGCGTCCGACCACGTAGAAGTGTAAGAGCGGCGGCTAGGGAGTTGACTACAGGCTGCAAGGCTTGGAAGGCGGCGGACTAGCGGTGGAGGTTCACGATGCATTTGTCAAGGCGATGTGGTCTGGCTGGGACTCCCAGGCTAGGTACGGAGCGATGCAGAGCAGGGTCAAGGTGTGTATCAGGTTGGGTACGAGACAAAGGCTTGGGGAAGGAAAGGAGAGAGACAGGACGTACGGGAGACAGGAGGAAATCGGAGCGATATAAGGGAAAGAGCGCAGCAGGGTCTGCTGCGGGATGCTGGGGTTCCGGCGAAGTCCACGGAGGTCTGCGGACTTTGGAAGGTCTTGGCAGAACGGAAGAGGCGGGGCGAGTTGGACTTGGGCTGGGGCGGCGCAGAGCAGGGCGAAGCGGCGTGTGCTAAGGGCTGGGGCTTCAGGAGTGTCATGGGCGTTGATGTAAGTGGGCCGGAGGGTTCCGCGTGTGTCCTTCATGTAGCGGCAGGGACGTGAGACAAGGCGAGGGGGACATAGGGCTCAAAAGGTGACCGGAGAGGTTTGAAGCATGGCGGGGCTTTGTGAAAAACTGTGAGGCCTCTTAGAGAGAGGCTGATACGTTTCTCCTTATAGGGGCAGAATACCTCAGGTTAGGCGATGTTGAATCACTGGTCTGTCACTGACCATAGGCACGACGCCTGTTAGAGGGGGTGCGCTAGCTTGACCTTCCACTAACGTGGCTCTATGAGCCGTCAACATGAAGGTAGGGGGTAGTGTAGTAGTAAGTTTTGATTGTGTCTCTCTAGTACGAGTCAGGGCGGTTTCTGCGCCTGGTCTCTGCAGATCTAGCTGCAGGGAAGCCAGCGCACGTGGCTCCCGGCTCCTAACCCAAGCTAACGTCAAGTTAGCAACTCTTGCCGGGGTGCTGGGCTTCCGCGCCGTGTCCCGCTGACGCCTGCGGCGTGCAGCGTCGACGTCCTCTAGTTATAACGTCACATCTGGTGGTCTCGCAAGCATGGAGCCTCTGGCTCCGGACAAACTTGCATCCATTCCTGACCTGAGCTGCACTCGCCGCCCAGCGCGATTAAGAGCTGTCAGGCGGGTTCCTTGTCTTTGCCGGCCCCACCGCACCCTCAGGCCACTCGAGATGGCCTCCTAACTCCAACTAACCCCCCTGTGCCGCTGGTGTCTTCCCAGGCTGCGTGCCCGCATTGCTCCGGGAACCTTTTGTTTGCTACTATCTCCTGACTGTTATGATAAAGTGATGTGCACGGGGTATCCCGCCAGATGTCTTGTATTGGTGAGAGGGGAGCGCTACTATCACAGTGTTGTCATGGTGAACGTTGCCTTCCAAGACCTTCTTGAAAAGCAGCTGTTTGTCTCTTCAACGCATCCGGCTTATAGCTTCCCCTGGTCGCTGAGAGCGGCTGTGTGTGCTGCCAGCTCTCTGCGCGCGGCCGCTATTCCCGATTTGGACTAGCTCCGCGGCGTCACCTCCGCGGCGTCACCTCCGTGGCGGGTGCTGCGGCTGTCGCTGACGCTCCAGGGGTTCAAGGAGCTACTTCGAGAGGCTCGAGGGGCTCCGTTCAAGGGGCCAGCGCTGCTTCGCGTGTGACATAACATCATCCCCCTTCCCCAATGACACCGGTCTCCGGTGTCAAAGACGTGGGACCAGGTAGATCAGCGACCGCTGACTCCTGGGCGCGCGACTCGGTCTCTCAG
>JAGYHY010000245.1:0-12241 GCA_024244165.1 Ascosphaera acerosa | reverse complement strand
CGATTCTGCAGGCCTGCAATGAGCTCAAGAAGTACATCACAGAAGGGCGAGCCATCATCAAGACGATAGAAGAAGAGACTATGAAAGAGAACCCGCCCTTGTTCAGAGAATATCACTCCGCGCCATCTGGTCTGCGCGCAGTCATGGACAACCAATTTCGCAATGTCAAAACCAATGCCCGCCTACAAAGCAAAGCTATGTGGTATGAGTGGCGTATGAAGCTGCTCTCTGGTTTGCAAGAGGGCTTGAACAAGCATGAGCAAGACCTGCAGCATGACGAGAATGTCATCGCAACAAAGGAGGCATCGGTGAACGAGAGCTTGCCACAGCTGTTGGAGAGACACGGCAAGCTTGAGGCCGATGTCCAAGCCATGCGTGACCGTGTCAAGCATCTCTCGAGTACGAACCGTGACGAGATGCGTGTGTATCACACCAAGCTGATGCAGACTGACGGACGCCTGGCACACACGACGGAGGAGCTCAACAAGACTCAAGCCCAACTCGACGAGATGACTGAGGCACTCAGCAGTGCAGCTGAAATGAAGACTGAACTACTGCGCGAGACGCGGGAAAGCGAGCGGGTACTGGCAGCGCGTCGCGCGTGCGGACTCACAGAGATGCGTCAGCTGCGAGTCACGGTGCGAGAACTTGAGAACAGTACTGGTTGGCAGGTCACTGGTGCTGCCGATGACTCTGATCCCAGCTCTGGTCCGCGCCTGATGATGTGTTATCGAGGAGAGCTCACGGTCACCTTTGACCCCAACGCTGTCAACACCGATGCCACCAAGCAGGCCGCATGGATCAAGCTCGCCTACAGCCCCCGTCGGCCAGGCTCGGCGCGCGGACCCGCACGCTCAGCCATCGCTAAGGTTCTGATGTGCACTGCGATTCAAGATCTGGTGGTTGCGGGACTAGCTGCGCACGGGCCTCGAGACTTGCTTCGAGGCATTGCGCGCAGTTGGGATCGAGCCGTCAGGCTTGACTCTGAAATCCAGCACCTCAGGTTCTGCGGTATCACTCGCGCGAGGACGATCAACGACCAGCAAGTCGTCATTCGTTGTTCTCTGGCATTGGCTCAAGCTAGCTCTGCCAGCTCGAGGACTGACATCGACTTCGGTGTCACGACGATACTGGTCAGCGATACGGAAGTCGACTTCGTTGTCAGAGTCTCCGCCGTTGCCGTGTACGGCGCCGACGACCGCATCGCCCAACGAGTAGCATCTGAACTTGGCAAGACTGTAGGGGGGCCGTTCACACAGTCAGCTGGAGACACCACGAGTCGCATGTCGTGGAAGGAGGCCCTTGCCAGCTGCGAGAGCAGGCTCCTACGACGGGCGGTCTGATCACAGTGGCAATAATGCAGTGGTTGTTGCAACCCAGCTGGCGGAGCATTGGGCTATCGCCTGGTAGCAGCCAATGGTGCACCGGTTCATCGATCGCGTCCGCGCTTAGCAGGCTGGTACTGTATACTGCCGTGTCTTGGCTGCCCCTGAGCCCCTGAGTGCATACTGACCATTGGTGCGGTGATGCGTACTTGAGGCAGCTCGACCGCAATCTCGCGGCTGGTGACAACCCTTTTGCAGAAGTAGCTACAGTATGTCCACTTGCTAGCAATGGTGTGCCGCCAGTGCTGAGCGGGGGGACGCATGCCACGTACGACGCCCGCCTGTTGTGCCCAGCCATCTGTTGTGGCCGGTAGCTGCAATTAAGGGACCTTTGGGGGTGTTGCCCAGTATCATATGGTACAGCGGTGTCAATGTCAAACGGCAGCAATCGCAGGGGGGATAGCGTGCGCAGGTGGCAAGGCCGCGGCTTCCAGGGACTGTCGCTGAGAAGAAGACCTCTCTGCGCCGTTCAAGTTCGACGCATGGGATGCGCGATGGCGAAGAGGCTGCGTAAGCGTCGCTACATCGCTCGCGCTGTACTGAGCCGCGGCAGCCTGATTCGTAGAGTTGCCGTCGTCCATGTCGCCCTGACCAGCTGCATCGTCTGCATCGTACTCCTGAGCTGTCACAGGTCGACTAGCTTCATCACTGGCGTAAGTCACACCTTGATCATGTGCATCCTGCAGATGCTCGTGGTCCTGACGCTCAGGCGGCTGGCCTTCGTCATGAGCGTGTGGGCGTTGTGAACGAGTTGAAACGCGGGACGATCCGGGACTCAGGCGAGAAGAGACAGAGACTATAGAGCTCGACTGCAGCGACAGCGGCTGATCATGCTCCCGGAATTGGTCCTCTGCTTCGTGCTGACCAGATGATCGCTGATGTCTCTTAGCCGACATATTCCTCGTCCGTATACTGAGCGCAGGGCGGATTGCGGCGTCCGAAATGGTCCAATGCGTGAGGGCATCTTCGCAATCCTGTATCATGGCCTTGCTAGCCTCGTAGCCGTTGTACGCATTGCGAGTCTCTCCAGGCGTGACTGGATGATCATCGACGAGACTGAGCAGATGCTTGCCGAAGCTCGCGATTATCGCCTGCTTCTCACACATCTCACGGATGGAGTCGAAGTGGTAAGCGAACGCCACTTTGACCTTCTCACGCGTGATGTTTGAAAGCTGCGCTTCAGCCACCAATGACTCGGCCTCAGCTCGAACAAGCTCCTGCTCAAGGATTGGCAACTTCGAGGAATGCGGCTCCTTGTATTTGATCTTTGCGATCTCATCGTTGAGCTTTTGCTTTCCTGCATGACTATCAGCAATCGGCCGCATGAGCTCAGGGGCTCAGGAGTCACAGGACATACGCTCTCTGCTTGGTTGGACAGACTTCTCGATGTTTCTGATGCTCTTCAGAGTCAAGCGGTACTGGTCGTAGCGATCCACCATCTGATCCTCAAGCTCGGCGATCTCGTACAGTAGGACGCCGATCTTATCCGTGACGTCCGAGACGTCGTCGTCGCAGCCTTCGCCCCATTCCGATATCTGCCTCTATCCGCTTGTCAGTGGCCACATCCGAGAAAGACCACATTCTGCTGACCATGCATGCTTACCGCGACCTCCATGCGCTCCCTGCTGACTTGCTCAATGCTGCGCATGACGTTCTTCTCCATCTTGACCAACTGACTGAGCTTCTTCGACAGTGACGGGCTGAATGCCCCGGCAGTACTTCTGCGGAATGCATGACCTGAGACACACGAAGGCATCATCAGCGCATGGTCTTCGCTGACAGCGACACTCCTGTTCCCAAACCCCCTGCGCGTACTCACCAAAGCTCGCACTGAAGAGTCTGTTGTTCTTCGTCGTAGATGGCGGGGGCAGCGGCGTCTCCATCTCCGAGGCAGTCGGCAGGCGCTGATTGCGCATGGAGTACGTGCGATGCATGATTGACGGCGTAGCGGAGGAGTGCATGGCTGCGATTGCGCCTTAATGTCCGTGCAGAGAGCTGAGAACAAGATCGGGTGTGAAGAACGTTTGGGATACTGGACTTAATCTTGGGCGAAGAATCGCAAGTGTTGACAGGAGTGATTGATTGCGTGCAGCGGGTGGTGGACTTCAGCCTGACGCAATGCAAGCCTCATGCACAAGCAACGATGAGAGGGTGCGCAGGGTCAAGCCCATTGACGGTCCTAGGCACAGATGAACTATATACAAGCACACTGCGGCAGGGTCTCTGCGAGCACGACAGGACTGAGAGAGTGAACAAGTACTGAGGATGCGATCCGGTAAGGTGACGGCGCCACCGGACCTCTCGGCTGCGGCACTGACGGGTGACGCCCAGCATCAGCCGCAAGATCAGATGCCTAGCCAGCTTGAGCCCGCCCCGAATCAGCCCGTTGGCATGGGCAACAGAAGCTCATCGCTTGGTCAGGCGACTCAACCGCTTTCCCGGAGGAGCAAGTGAGTAGATGGGACTGAGAAACCTTAATGCCCCAGCATTGCCGGCGTTGTCAATGCCGTGGAGGTACTGGTGGCGGATGCACCGGCGCCTCCCTGATTGCCATCAACCAGTGACCTGGCAGCCCGCTGATACGCGCATGGCGCCGGTGAGTGGGAGTCATAGGCCAATCGCGGGGTTCAAGGAACCAAGGTGACCAAGCGAGCCAGCTACTCACACACCATGTAGCCCCTGGCATGGCAAACCCAGGGTTCTTCGAGTGCCAGACTGCTGTCTCCCACGCGCAGTCTCTCCTCTGCGTGCTGAAGGGCTGTGCCGTGCCGGAACGGCCCAGCCCTAAGAAGGGGACTTCCGCTTGCGCTTGGCAGGAGCTACCGATCCTTCCGAGCCCCCGAGATTGTCAGCGTCCTGGGGACTGTCGCTTGCAGCTAGTCTCGAGCGTGTCTGCGACTGCTCTGCTTGGCCACGCTGCCGCGCCTGTAGCTTGCCAAAGGCCTTCTGCATACGACTCTGCTCAACTCCTTTCCTGCGAGGAGCAAAGACTCCGGCACCTAGTTGGCCTGGGAAGAACGCTGTGATGTTGGACTGCGTGCCTTCCTGCTCTCGGCGATTGATGTCTCGGATGACTGGTAGCAAGATCTCGTCAGTCCGTTGCGGTGACCAGCCGACCGTCGACATGAGGAAGGCTCTTAAAGACGGGAGATCTGGAACGCCCCATTGGAAGCCGGAGCGATCGTCATCAACGTCCGGCTTCAGGTAAGCAGCGTCTACCCGAGCATCGGGAAAGTGCGGAGGGAGGAAGAGCTTGGAAACACTCTTTCTGAATTTCCTGCGGAAGTCAGAATGCGTGTCATCTGGCAACTGAATCCCACGTTGCACTTGCGTCCACCAGTCACGAAATGCCTCCAGAGTATCAAACTCTGTCAGAATCTCCAACGCTGTTACTGGCCCAACATTGGGTATGCCTTCCGTGTAGTCGGAGCCGAGCAAATGCGCAAAGCGTATCAGCTTCTCACGGGTAAGGCCGTACTCATCCTCCAGGTCCTTAGCAAGGTAGCACTCCACGAACTTGGCCTGGTTGAACATGTTCTTGTAGACTCTGGTGCCACCGAACAGAAATACATCACTGTCGTCAGTGACGACTCCGTCAACTAGCCCCAAGCGCACCAGCTCGGCACATTGCGCCTCCGCTTCCATTGGCGCAGTGATATACGGGAGGCCAAACAATCTGAGGAGCTGCTGACACTCCTGAATCATGATGTGAGAGACCTCGTCGGCATCTCGTCGGTCCTTTTTCTGCTGTGACCGGAGCTGGCGAATCTCGGCCTCGTAATCCCGAGCGTTGTCGACCTCCGGTCGGGCATTGAGGGATGACGCGAACCTTGCGTGCTCGTGTGCTTCTTCCGCTAGCTGAGCTAGGAGTTCTTCTTCTTCAGGGTCTGAGTAGTCAGGCTCGAACTTGGGAAAGCGGGCCTCGGCTAGGATAGGGTCGATGGTACTCTCGGGCATGTCAGTTGCCGGTACCGCACTGAGCTCATCTGCAGGCTCATCTGATACCTGAACAATGGGGCTATGGGCAGACCATTCGCCTGTCTTGATGTCGAGATGGCTCGCAGGTGGATCTGAAACCTCAGACTTGACGAGTTTCGGCAATGGAGCAGTCTTAGGCGTAGCCTGAGCTCCGCAAGCGACTTGCACATCAAGCCGTGCTGCGTCGAGAGCTTGGTGGTGCGAGTGGGCCTCATTGGCGGCAGCAATTGTGCTTTGAGGTAATGGCGGCGTCACCGTCTCAATCAGGTCAGGAGTGGGTGCTAGAGGTGCCAATCCTGCAGGTGGAGCTGCAACGTCTTCGAACTCATCCTCCGATGATGCAAGGTCTATGACGCTTTGCTGTTGAACGGCCGGCATCCGTGCCTTCGAGTCGGCGGCATCTAACATCGTAGTCTTGTGCAAGGGAGTGCTTGTTAGGTCTGGCCTGACGCGTTGCAGCTCATCAACTCCAGAGTACAGATCATCCTCATCATGCGTGAAGAATTGTTGGTTGAGATTCTTCGTCGCGAACCACGGAGGTAGAGGCAGCGCCGGTTTCTCTCCGTTGTCGCCAGCCTCGCCTGCCGTATCAGCTGCCTCGACGGACTCCTGAGACTCAGTCTTGGCCACACCTGCAGTGGTAGCAGTCTGATTTTTCTTCGGAATAGTGAACTTGATTGATTCAAAAGGCAAGGGACCGTCGAAGTGGATTGCCGGTGGTACCGACGGCTGATCAACGGTCGTGAGCACATGAGCTTTTTGGAGAGCGGCCGAGAAGAGGTCCGCCTCGTCTTCGTCTTCGTCCACGTCGCTAACGCGGAGCAGTGCATCGCTTGGAGTGCCTGTGGAAAGATAAGCCCCAGCTGCCACCTCTTCCGGTGGGTGATGTGGAGACGGCTGTCTAGTGAGCTCCAACCCGTTGTCCACCTCACTCCGCGCTGGTCCTGTTTTCCGAAAAAGGGCCTCAACATCCTCTTCGACGAACAGAGAGTCATCGTCCGCCTCAGTTGCTGCACGGCTCAACGGACGCTGGGTGAGGAGATGCTCCCGGTGTTCGACGACTGGCGTCAAGACATCTTCGAACTCATCATCTTCCGGGTCATCAGAGGCAGCATCGCCATCAGCGGATGTCTCAGGGGCTGTGAACTTGTCCACATCAATCGGCTTCTCCGCCTTTCCTTCTTCTTGCTTATTGAGAACACCTAGCACCCAGCCGCCTTCGCTCTCATCGCCTTTCACCAGCACATACTCTCGGCCCCTCTCTCCAGCAATCCTCTGATTGGTGAACTCGCTTGCATCGTTCATACCGTTCAAATTCATCAGTCGCTGAGTCAGGTCATTTCGCTCTTTCACCCGTTCAATCTGAAACCGTGAGAATGCCATGCGGTCAGGGAACATGGTCTCCAGCTGCTCGCGCGAGTAGCCCATGCGGATGCGGCTGCGCAGCCTAGCAGCATTTAGAATATTGTAGCGGTCGGTGGCAGGCAAACTCTGAAAGAACGGCCCATCAAAGTCGATCTTGGAGAAGTCGTAAAGGTTGACGTCCTCGCCAGCATGGAACTGGCGGGCGTAATCTTCGAGCTCTTCGCGAGACATGATTCGAGGATCGTTCGGAGCTCCCATCTCCTCCAGCGATGTCTCCAGCTCGGGCAGATGGTACTGGTCTTGCTTGCGAAAAGAGCGCGGCTTCACCCGATCCTTCTCTGGCACCAACAGCTCCTCCACGTAGACTGGGTTCTCTGGCACAGGCTCTTCCTCAACCTCGTTGGGATGTGTTTTCTTTCGTCTCTCCCTCTTCCGCTTCTCCTCCTCCTCCTCTGCAAGCCGTTGCACCTGCACGGCCAGCAGCCGTCCAGCGGTTCTGACTGCATCTTCTCGGCGCCCTTCGCGTCTCCTGTGCCGAGCTGCAATGGTCTCTCTTTTGAGGGCCGGTGCACCTCCGTCGAAGACGAACACCGGTTTGATACCGTAGTATAGCAGCTTGCATATCCTTCTGAAGAAGCCGACGACGTGTGAGTTGCGCAAAGCGTTGCCCTCCTTGTCGCGCACTGCCTTGAGGAACTGGTAGATCCAAATCGAAGCGTCGACTGCGAGCTTCTGCCGATTCAGAGTCTCAAGTTTGATCGGCCGAGCGCACGGCTTGACGACGGTCCAGAGCCCGGTCACACCCATATTGAGACGACATCACTGCCAACGCAGCTGGCGTGTGCCTTAATAGTTCGGCGCACATCTCTGCGACACCAAGGGCCGGCTTATGATGGTCGAGAGTCAGCGATCAGCCGGGATCAGCAGCGCACCACCAGCCCTACGACGCTGTGTCGACTCGTGGCGCAAGTCGACAGCCGACTATTGCAGATCGACGTTCCGGGGTTCTGTCAGGGCAGCTCCGCCAGTGACGTCAAGGCTGTCCAGACTCTCTTTCCACGAATCTTCAGACGGCGAAGTATAACGTCGCGGCGGCTGAGTCTTGGAGGATGGTGGCTGTGAGGCGGCGAAGGCGATCAGGCAACGGGGCTCGCCGGCAAGGTCGTTGCTGCTGGCGGCTGTGCGCTGAGCGTCATGTCGCTCCGTACGGTTGGCAGTGCGCAGGTACAGTCCCTCCATCTTCAAAGCTGGTCTCATAGCTAACTTGGGACGCAGCAGCTCGACGCAAATCTACCCGTGACAGCGCTCGTGACATTTCAGCTGAAGGAGCAACGGCTGGTGCTGCATGGGTGCGGCACGTTCGTCCGGTTGGTCGACGAGCAAACCGGCTCTGTTGTGCACAAGCTGCAAGCCTTGACCAGACACAATGTCCACGGCTTGCTACCCCTCGGTGTCCGGCAGGTCCCCGCATGCCAGAGAGATCAGGAGTTGTTCTTGGCTTGGGGAGGCCCCGCTGTTCGGCTGCTCTGCGTCGGATACGATGACTCAGGTGATGGCAGGACTATGCGCTTGTCCGTCCAGAGCTCTGAGCACCTTGCGTCCGACTGGATCTTGGATGCAGAGATCTCTCAGGCGCGGGGCCCGCTGAGTCCTGAAGCTGTGCTTGTAACAGCCCACAACGTCTTACTGGGGGTGGTGATTACCAGAACACCAGCTGGGTCTGTCTGGCGCCTACGAACGACTGAGTTGGCCTCGGGTCTCAAGTCTATCCTCTACTCGGCGGACGTGGTATGGTTGTCCCCAACTCAGATACTCGTTGCCGCTGGCACGGTTTTCGGAGAGATCGTGGTGTGGTCACACTTCCTGCCTGCCTCAGCCGCTGGACAGGCGGAGTCTGTGACTCACCATTTCTTCACAGGCCACGAGGGTTCGATCTTCGGCGTGGACATCGCACCAGCCTTTACAACCCCGACAACTCACCAATCGTGCAGACTGCTGGCAAGTTGCAGCGATGATAGAACCATCCGCCTCTGGGATATTTCAGACTGCTCATCTGGCACGTCAATAAACACGCATGGGAAGACTGCGAACGACCATGAGACAGGGTTTGGCAATAGCTACTCGCACGAGAGTTCCGTCATGCAAGGCTGTGTGAGCGCGACGTTCGGCCATGCCTCACGTATCTGGGGCGTCGAGTTCCTGGATACCTTGTCGCGTGATGACGCATTGCAGGTGCAGCTAATATCGCGCGGTGAGGACGCGACCACACAGCTATGGCATGCGACAGTACGACTCAATGACTGCCAACGCCCTTGTGGCGGTGACATCAGGCACGCCAGAAAGCACGAGTTCCATAGCGGACGGAATGTGTGGTCCCTCGCAACGCACGAGGAAGAGGACGGGTTCAGCGTGTACTCGGGAGGGGCTGACGGCAGCATCGTCATGTATCCCGTGCCGAGGATCGCCCAGCAAGACGCCACCATACCGTCGGCCATGGATGCGACCGTTGCGCAGCCTTCGTCTCACAAACTCAGCCGGTATGGTTTTGTGTCAGATCAGCATATCCTGGCCACCACGCCAGCAGGACACGTGCTACTCGGCACGGTGCATCACTCAGCGGAGGAGACGCAGACCAGTGTTAAATGCGCTTTGGTTTGGGACACAATAGCCCAACGCGATGACTTACGAGGCCACAGTTGCATGGCCAGCGATTCGAAGCGCGGTATTGCAGTCCTATGCGGCCTCGCGGGCGAGGTTATTCTTTACAGACATGACCGCAGGTCGTTTACGCGCATTACGGAGGCACCTGAGCGTGTTGCTGCGGTATACCTGCTTTCTGCGTCGGCGGATTGCTCGATTCGTTTTGTCACAGGTCACATGAGCACGAATATCGCCTATTTCTTCAACGTGTCTCTCGACGATGAAGTCAATGGCAGCAAAGTGGATCGTCTCGTGCTGCAACCGCCAACCACCTTCTGCGTCACCTCAGCGCAGTATTTGAGTGACCTCGAGTGTGTTGCGCTAGGCGGACGCACTGGAGGGCTCCTATTGTTCAACGTCGGTCTAAAGACGACAGGAGGTACGACCGTGCCGTCCTTGACCCTCGATCATATCCACGGGCGAGACACTATGACGGCAATCCTGCCACTGCCCAAGGACGGTGCCCACCATGACTCTGTCCACACGCAGTGTGTCCTGACAACAGGTCGCGACGGGTACTACGGCATTCACAGGATTGGCAAGTCAATCCAAGCATATACACTCGAGACAATCCACCGCTCGTCACCACCGTTGGGATCACACATCGAAGGAGCCTTCTTGGATGCAGCCACTCGTGATCTGATCTTGTATGGCTTTCAATCCACACGATTCACGGTCTTCAACGAGACAACCAGATCCGTTATATCCGCCGTAGAGTGTGGCGGCGCTCATCGCGCGTGGGCATATCTGCACTCAACTGATGGCGCGAGGAGGAGCACCTTTGCCTGGACTAAGTCGTCAACGCTGCACATCTCAACGCAGGTTGGACCTGATCAGCGCCTAGTCAGTGTAGGCGGTCATGGCCGAGAGATCAAGGCCTTGGCTGTCGCTGGTAGCACAGCACGACTGTATGGCGAGCCGTGCCGTGTGTTGGCCACAGGAGCAGAGGATACCACGATCCGACTTCTCGTGTATCGTCCTAGTGCAGTCAATGATAAGCACGGCTCGCTCCAGACCATCGTGGTGTTGAACAAGCACACCACTGGTCTGCAACATCTCCAATTCTCCCCCTGCGGGAAGTATCTGTTCAGCTCTGGTGGCCTTGAGGAATTCTTTGTCTGGAAGATCAATGAAGTACCTGCCTTGGGACTCGGGGCGGTCCTCGAAGGAGAATGCCCCAAAAGCCAGCTCAAGTCGGATCTCAGAATCACGAATTTTGATATCTCACCGATCCTAGCTCACGATAACGAGGTCAAAGAATTCCTTGTGGCGTTGACGTACTCTAACTCAGAGGTGAAGGTAAGTCACAAGTACTGTCACCACTACTAAGCTCAGTGGCGCGCCCTCTAATATCGCTTCTTCGCCAGGTCTTTCTCTATCATGCAGCCACTCGGTTCCGCACCAGCTCGTCCACTCTTTTGGCTCAGGGGAGATACAGCACCAACTGCCTGACACAAGTTCAGCTCCTTGTGCGGGGCACTAGCATCGATCTCCTCACCGCATCTACGGATGGTCACCTGGTTCTGTGGCCGGTCTCAGAGGCCATCGCATCCTTCATCCGCGCATCTCATGGCGTGCTTACAAGCTTGGGATCTTCGTCGGAGATTGTGTCTCGTGGCGTAGCCTGTTTGACCTGGCGACATCGATCAATGGTCCATCAGAGCAGCATCAAGGCTCTCGACGTGGTGCGAGTGCCTTGCACGGACGACCTTGGCGAGAACGCGGATGTGCCAGTCTTCGTCACCGTCACAGGAGGCGATGACAACTCGCTCGCGGTCACAGCAATCTGCACGCCGTCGTCGTCTGCCAGCGGAGTTCTCAGGTCAGCGTATGCATCTTCCACCAAATCTGATCATGCAGCCGCGATCAATGCTGTGTCGATCCTCGGATGCCGTCGCTTGTGCGATGATAGCGGCGAAAGCTACGCTCTGCGCTTTGCATCTTCGGGCAACGATCAACAACTGAGGATTCACGAATCAGTCTTAAGAATGGGAGTTGTGGGGGGCAAGAGCATAAGCCTGGATGCACAACTCATTGAAGATCTGTTCACGCCTGTCGCAGACATTTCTGCATTGGGCCATTTCCAGGATGAGAACCATGGGGGCACGCTGCGCTTACTGGTCTGTGGGGTGGGAATGGAACTGTGGGGTGTCAGGGGAAGCGAAGGGTGGCTTGAATAGGTAGGATACTGGTTTGCTTAGGGCGATTGGCTAGTCATTACAGGTATGAGGATACCCAATGCCATCGTAGTGATGCAATCGTGGCGGACCACGAAGGCATCAAATCGCAGCAGGGCTTGGTTGTCAGGACTGCAACAGTCTCAGTACTCCTGACCTCGCACGCATATCGTGTCGAACACCTCCATCGTGTGCTGCCACACCTTGTTCAAGCCGTCCGCGTCGCGGTGCTTGTGCATGGCCTTTTCATTCATGCCGCGCTTGTCGTTCCACTGCATAGGGTAGGCGCCGCTGCCACGCTGGCCGTCGGTACCAATTTCGACCTCGCCATCTTCAGGCTTGACTCTGGTAGCCAGGTTTTTGGGCGGGTAGCGGTCGCTTGTGGCGCTGTAGAGGAACCGCTCACCTGACTCCTGCAGGTCGACCATGAAAAGGCGGCCGACAGTGCCCATCATAGCGGCACCACCGTAGCGCAGCAACGGATGGAGCGAGCGCAGGATGTTCGTGCGGACAATGCCTGGGAACTTGTGGATGAACGAGACCTGCGGGTTCTCCTTTGCTAGGCGCTCGAACATCATTGTCATCATGGTGCAAGCATGCGCCTCCGCAGACAAGATGCCGAAACCTTGCTTCAAC
>JAGYHY010000244.1:0-12247 GCA_024244165.1 Ascosphaera acerosa | reverse complement strand
CCCCCCCTTCCTCCCAGCCTGCCGCCTCGAGTCGCATGCGCGGGCCGCACCCCGTCCGTACCTTGGGTCGGAGGCTGGGTAAGCACTCGGACAGCACAGCCTGGGTACTCGGGTAGCGGACTGGGTACCGCGCTGTTCGGGGCGGTTCTAGGAGGTTCCCCGATTAGGCGCACTGCGGGCAAAAAGACGGCGAGGAAGCGAGGGAGGGACGGCCTCACCACCACCGCCGCCGTCACCGTGGCGACTCCTCGTCTGCAGAATTGCGCTGCTCTGCTTGCCTCTGCGACTTGAGTGGCCGGCCTTATACATCGCGCCTGCATCAGACACCGCCCGTCATCAGCCTTCACCACCATCGCATCCGCGACACGGACCCCGCGACTTTGATCGTGACCCCTCATCACCCCTCATACACCATCATACAGCAGCACCCACCAGCCGTACGTGCAGCCTCACAACATGGCCTCCGCAGTCCACCCAGAGGTGACTTGGGCGCAGCGCTCCAGCGCCACAGACGCAGAGAAGAACATCCTCTTCGTCAGCATCAACACGCCCGATGTCGCTCCCAAGGACGCCAACCTCAGCATCACGCCGACAGCAGTCAAGCTGGCCGCCAAGTCCAGCAAGGGCACCGACTACGCCGTCGACCTGGAGCTGTTCGACGAGATCGTGCCGGAGGAGTCGAAGACCAAGCACAGCGCCCGCGGGTTTGATTTGGTGCTGCGCAAGAAGGAGAAGAAGGAGGAGTACTGGCCGAGGCTGCTCAAGGAGAAGCAGAAGGTGCACTTCCTCAAGACCGACTTTGACAAGGTGAGTCAGCGAGCTGCGATAAGTTGAGTCGAGTCTGGGGGTTGTCTGTGTGCTGTGCGCGTGCTAACTCGGGTTAACCCATCACTAGTGGGTCGACGAGGACGAGCAAGACGAGGCCCCTGAGGCTGACATGTCCGGGTTCGACATGAACGCTCTGCAAGGCATGGGCGGCATGGGCGGCATGGGCGACATGGGCGGCTTGGGCGACATGGGTGGCATGGGCGGCATGGGCGGCATGGGCGGCATGGGCGGCGGCGACTTTGACTTCAGCAAGCTCGGTGGCATGGAAGGCCTTGACATGAGCAAGCTGGGTGGCGCAGAGGGCGACGACAGCAGTGACGACGGTGAGGACGAGGTCGCAGAGGACAAGAAGGAGGATGCTTCCGCTGCCAAGCCGGCCGAGCTGGAGGCTGCCGGCAAGCAGGCGGAGCCTCAGGACGAGGTGAAGGAGGAGAAGAAGAAGATCGAGGTCATCGAGTGATGAGCCACTATGGTGAAACATGTTGCTATTGACGCCACACTGTCACCGTCCTGTGCCGTTGGCACGGCCGCTGCCAGCCATGTGCGGCTAGCATGGCCACCTTACATATAATCCAGCTTGCCTGCGTCATGTCACTTCGCGCTCCCTGTCCCCTCCAACGCTTCCTTACTCCATGCTGTCGGTGAACCTGGTCCGGCATGGTCGCCATTGCCAACGGTGCGCACAGTAAGACATCGCGCCCTCAGATCGTGAGCACACAGCGTCCACCCGGCATCTTGCTTACCGTAGCCTGGCGTCACGCGTCGCAACGCCTTCAACCGAGGAAACTGACGACAGGAGTGGCAAAAATACAGGCTGCGTCGGCCGGGAGTCGAACCCGGAACTGATGCTTGGAAGGCATCAATGCTAACCGTTACACCACCGACGCATGATCCAGAAAAATTCGCACCGTGTCGGCTCAGGACTCAGCACAGCTCACTGCGCGTCCCTCTCGCGTCTCAACGCGCCGCGCGACGACAACCGCCAATTAGAGTCGCCAATTGCAGATTGCGAGATGTACGCGTAGCATCGCTCAATGACATGGCATGGCAAGGTCGGTGCTGCAGTGTTGGTTATACCTCCTTCGCTGTTCCTCGTGCTCCACTGCAACATGGTCCCCGTTGCAGCTTCAGTCAAAACGGCCCGGCGCGGCGACCGCAGCACGCAAGTCAAGTCCCGGACACCTCCTGCCTCAAACACGCGCACGAAGCACAAGGGCACTGGAACAGCCACAGCAGTCACGCAGCCCTCTGCGCAGCAAGCGGACGACGATAGCTCGGACTCAGAAGCTTCGTACCAGAGAGTGATCGACGGACTTTTGCGCTTGAGGGCGATCCGCGACAGAGATCCTGCCTTATACCACCAGATTCTGGACAAGATATGTCATGAGAGTCCTGAGTCATCGCCTACATCGTCTGCTAGACAGTCGCCCGTCATGGATGCACCAGCTCCTCAGGAACCGAGATCAAAGCCAGCGACTGTCACACCACCGCGCGTGGAGCCAGCGACACCAACCGACCAGTCAGCGCCAAATGTTGCTGCCACCCAGGTGCCCTCGGCAACCGCCTCGGCACCGCCTCAAGAAGCCACAGCCTTGCGCAAGCCGCCACGAGGCGGGAGCAAGATCTCCTCGCCTGATGGCCCTCCTTCCAGCAATGACCAGTCTGCGAAGCGACCACAGAAGCGACCCTTCCTATCTGAGCCACGCAGAGTCCACTTATCTCGATCGACATCTCGCTACCTAGCTTCGAAACCCGAGAATGCTGGCAAAGATTGCTCGCCGGAAGCCTGCTATAACGCCATGACACCGGATCTGACTGGCTTCGAGGACCTGTGTCGCAAGTTGGAGAATGCTGGACTTGTCCTTGAGAGACTCGAATACGCCAAGATCCTCATGACTACCCTTAAGATGGTAGCTCAGCGCTCAGACGCTGCTGACAGCCCCCTGTCGCAACAACGAATCTCACAAGAACCAGTACCAGCGGCGACGGCTGCGCAGTCCACACCAGCGACGACGGCTGCGCAGCCTACACCAGCGCATCCACGTACCACAAGTGGACCTGCTCCTCCGACGTTACCTCGCAATGTGCCGATGCTGGAAGCCAGTGTCGACACCCTCCCTGTCGCCCGGTCACAGGCGCAACAGGCAGTTACGTTGCCTCCCCAGAGCTATCCTCCTGCCGCCGCGACGACCGCGGCCTCCGTACCGCCTGCGCTGAGTTCAATGTCTATGGCACTCTCCAATCCTGCAATGATGCCACAAATACATCAGCCTCCCGCGCACGCACTTTCAAGCCAGATCCCACCATACATGCCTGTCCCTGCGCAGCAGTATCTGCCACCGAGACAACCGCCTGATTATCAGCGCTTTACAGCCTTGCCGTTCGATGACCGGTTCAGGGCCTCTCAGCAGCAGCGGCTGTACGATGCTGCTGACCAGGCTGCCAGGGCCACAGCTCTGGCTGCGCACGCCTCTCAGATGTCGGCACAAGCCTTGCAGCAACCGTTACAGCAGCAGCCGCAGCCGCAGCAGCAGCCTGGCATTTCTCATGCACATCCGGCGGTGACATTGCCGTACATACCCAGATCACCGCTCAATCAGTTGCCCATCCAAGGTGGCCGGGGCCCTTTCCAGAGCAACGCGCAATACAACCCAGTCTCAGCACCTTTGCAGCAGTACCCACCGGGCTCAGCCTACCCGCTCCCACCACAGCTGATGTATGCAGCCCCGGCCACGCCACAAGCGATTGGAAAGAGGAAAGGTGCTGTTCCAGAGCCTGTTGCGGACGGTCAAGGCCTCATATCTGCCAATGGCAAGAAGGCTCGGTTAGACCAGGCTGTTGCACCGACTCAGCGCGTGGCAGAGCCCCCAAAACTTGAGCCAGGCTGGACAGCGCGAGTCATGCTGAAGACCAGGAGCGATCTGGTAGGGCCCATTGACCGCGAGAAGGCATTGAGAAAGACTACTTATGATGTCAACACATTGGCGCGCGACATACTCATAGCTGCGGGTCGACATCCAGTGGAAAGGCCACTTAACGAGCATCTGAAGCCGCTGCAGGCAATGCAATGCATTGACACGAACGCAGACCTCGCTACATTGCGCTGGGACATCATTGATCCTTCGCCCGCCGGCTCAGGCAAGCAAACGACGACTTCCGAAGGTGATAGTCAGCAGTCCCAGCACGTAGCTATGGTTAGCGCTCAAGCGCGAGAGACACACCGCCCAACTAGCCAAGGGGTCCGCGTAGTCTCATTGACGGATGCGCAAGCTGGCCCGACACTAGGAGGCCAGCCGCTTGCCACGACAGACTCCCAATCGGCAACTGTGAAGCAGGTGCAACTGCAAGCCGCCGATCAGACAGAGCGCACAGGGCCAATGTCAGCTCCGGCAGTGCAGTCAGCCTCCGTTCGGGGACTGGAAACGGGCCCTGGAGAAGATGCGCAACCAGAGCGTCCGAGTGGAGCGACGCCTACGGAGTCGCAAGCGACACGGGCGGTCAAGCCGCGCGGTGAGACCCAGAGCAACAGGACCCCGACGACGAGCACGGCTCAGCCAGGGGATGGCATGGTCGCCAGCGCCACAACCACGACGACAGATCCATCAGCACCCTCAAGCTCAAGTGAATCCAATGGTCCCCAGGCTCGGCCAGACAAGGGGAAAGCACCTGAGCAATCTCTTGCGGCGCAGTTGCTAGCTCGGTTCTTGGGTGATGGTGGGAAGTCCTCGCCAAAGGCGTGAGCCAGCCATCATGACATGTCAGGACCTTAGTCGCCTTAGACTGTTCGTAAGGACGCAGTTTCTCACACTGCAAATCCACAATTCCAAACTGTTCTGGTACTCCCAATCCACTCAGCACCAAACGCAAGCGATTGGGACTGCAAGCTCCGTCATATAATCAGGATGGGGAGCTGTGTGACGCCCTGCAATCGCTTGCCCTGGTGCGACTGGCACAACGACCCTGATCGTGCCCCCCAGTACGATTCGATGGCGAGTCCCCAATGGTGCTGACGACTTGGGGAGTTCCAGCCATGCTCAACGCGACTGGTCTGAGTGCGCAGCTGTCCGTCATCACGGGCTGGGAGTGTCAGCCTTGGGGTCCACCGCTTGGCCGTCTGGACAACATGAACACTACCGAGTCCGTCGTGAGCGAGCGCTCTGCCCTGTGAAGCGGAAACAGAAATCAGGCACTAAACATTGAGACAATGACTCTGCGATATAGTGTACATCGTGCAGCAATGAGTTGCTGCGCTCTATATATTTCGAAGCGCCTGCAGCGCTGCTCGATCATCAAGAAGCTTGCTGAGACATCGGAGCGGCACCACCCACTGCTCAGGGGGCCATGACCAGAGCAAGTAGAGCCATGCGGCAGTACAAGCCATACTTCATCTGTCTGAAGTAGGCAGCACGCTGGTCGAAGTCCACCTCCTCATGAATTTCCTGGTTGCGGGGCATCGGATGCATGACGATCATCTGGGGCTTAGCGTGCTTGAGCACTTGGTTGTCGACCACGAAGCTATCCTTGAGTCGCTCGTATTCGGTGAGGTCGGCGAATCGCTCCTTTTGAACACGCGTGCAGTAGAGCACGTCAGTGCTTGCAACGATCTCAGGACTCAACTCTGTAGACTCGCACACGAGCTTGTTCGTCTTGAGAACGACCTCGCGCACTTCCGCGGGCAGCTCAAGACCCTTGGGCGCGACAAGCTGGATCCGAACATCGTAGAACCGCAGCAGCTGAATGAGTGAGTGTACCGTGCGGCCATACCGAAGGTCGCCGAGGAATGTGATGGTGAGACCATTGATGCTGCCCAGATCCTCGCGAATCGTGAACATGTCAAGGAAGGCTTGAGTGGGGTGCTCAAGGCTGCCGTTACCGCCGTTGATGATTGGAACGGGAGAGCAGTTGGCGGCGGTCTCGGCGCTCGAGTTCAAGGGATGACGCAGCACAATTGCATCAGAGTAGCACGCCACGGTGCGAATGGTGTCCTGGAGTGACTCGCCCTTCACGGTTGAAGAGTGCTGTGTCGAAATAGGCACAGTCCTGCCACCAAGACGCTGCATCGCGGCATCAAATGATGCCGACGTGCGTGTGGACGGTTCAAAGAACAGGGTGGTGAGCAGCCGGCCGCTAAGAATGTCAAGTACACCCTGACGCTGGACAGCAAGACGAATTTCCTGAGCCACAGTAAAGAGCAGGTGAAGGTCGTTGCGATTGAACGACTTGACAGAGATGATGTGCTGGTTCTTGAACGACGACTGCGACAGTAGTTGACGGAAGGAGAACGGCATGTGGTGGGCGGTCAGCGAGTAAGCGCTCTCATTGCCCAACGCGGTAGCATCCAGGCGAGCCTTGCGGTTGCGAGGCGTAGGGGACATCGAAGCATGGCGGTCATGACTGCCGAATTGGACTTGACGAGGAGACCGCAGCTCGTCGTAACCAACGCTTGGCGAGGCAGGTGTGAATCCAGTGGCAGCATTGGAGCTCGCAGATCCTGCAGTGCTGGTGGGCATGGCGATGCGGTGAGAGGACATGTTCTTGCCCTTGACGACATCCGTCAGGAGCTGGCCATCCAAGCAGGTAGTTTTGCCCTGGAAGATGACCCGGCGGATCGATGCCTGGAACCTCCTGCCTAGGAACGGAGACCACGTCCCGTCGCCAGGCTTAAAGATGTAGTCGCGGCCGACTTCCACCTCAACCGACGTGTTGTCTTGGTCATGTAACTCAAAAACCCTCTTCGGGTTGGTGTGAAGCTTGGAGATAACATCCTCGACCGAAAGTCGACCATCAGCGACAGCAGAGAACAAGAGCGGCAGTGTCTCTGACAGACCAACGCCCGGCGAAGTCTCAGTATCAATACTCTCAGCGATCTGATAAGGCAGACTGCCGACGGACAGAATGTCAATGGTATCCATGTGAGCCCAGAGAGCAGCCTGATCCTCCTTAGAGGGCAGCAAAGACGCCGACTGCGGGAAGTCCTCCGATGACAGGAACAACGAGTAAATTGAGACATCGCACGTGACACCAAGACCCTTGTCTTTGGACAGCGCGATCAAAGTAATGTCTTCTTTGGTCGTGACGCTCAACACGTGGATCTTGCGGTTATGCAGGCTAGCAAGCAGCAAGATCGATGCGAGGTCCGTCGACTTAGCATCGGTGATGATGGGCTTGCTTGTCGGCCAGACACTGAAGTGCGAGGCGACAGCAGCCACCTTCGTGACGTTGCCTGACAAGGCATTGAAAGGGATGAATAAAGCGCCGACGTTGCTGGTGACCTGGCCAACCTCCTGGGCGTTATCCGAGGTTGCAGTGATTGAGAGGTTGAAGTCACAGTATGCGTCTGTCCCACATAGTTTCTGGGCAGCGGCCAATCCGGCCTTGTCAGTAACAGAGCTGTTGCGACCGACCGACATGACGCGAATCATCGAGAAGCCTGAGGCTATCGATGTGCTGCTGACAGTAGCAAAGTCGCGAGATGATGGGTTCGTGATGTCAGGAACGAAAGCCGCGATATTGACAAGGCCTGGCAAGACGACATTGCGGAACGAGCTCTGGCAATCCAGTGGCAAGATGTCGAGTGTGAACGCGCGTGCGATGGCCTCGATGAGAATCTTAGCATTCTTGACATTCGTCACAAGAGGCGTCTGATAGTCGACAGCCATGCGACGGGTGCGGTAGCCCTTCGAAACATAGCTAGCAGGACGCCGGAAGCGGTTGTTTGATGGCAGATTGATGTAGAGGTCGATGAGATTGTTCGACAAGTGCTGAGTTAGAGAGTACTCCGTCTTCAGGTCCTCATCGTCTCCGGGCAGGAGCTCGAGATACTTCACGGGAAGCCCATGCTCCTTGAGGAAGTCAGCGGTGCCAGCGGTGGCAAAGAGGTTGAAGCCGAGCTTGTGAAGCTTCTGGATTGACGGCAGCAGTTCCATCTTCTCTTTGAATGACCCAATTGAGATAAGAATGTTTTTCTTCGGCAGCTTGAAACCCGTCGACATCAGACCCTTGAGGTATGCTTCGTATCGGTCGCGGCCAAAGGAGGCAACCTCGCCGGTACTAGCCATCTCGACACCCAGGACAGGATCAGCGCCACTAAGCCTTGAGAAGGAGAATTGCGGAACCTTGACACCGACATAGTCAGTCGGTAGATGGGTTGGCGGATACTCCTGGAATGGCGCCTTGATCATGGCAAGGGTGGCCATCTCAATCAGGTCGACACCCATCGTCTTGGAAACGAACGGGAAAGATCGAGAAGCACGGACGTTGCACTCGATGACCTTGATCTCATTGTCCTTGGCGATGAATTGGATGTTGTAGGGCCCAGTGACGTTCAGAGCATTGCCGATTTTGCGCGTAGCTTCCTCAATCCTCTCGATGGTCTTAGGATCAAGGTCCTGAGGAGGGCAGATGAGAGTCGCATCACCGGAGTGTACACCGGCATTCTCGACATGCTCTGAGATGAAGTGACCAACCATGACACCATTTCTGGCAACTGCATCCATCTCAATTTCCTTGGCGTTCTCGATGTACTTGGTGATGACCACAGGGTGCTCCCTTGAGACCTCGGCTGCCTGGTTCAGATAGCTAGCAAGATCGTCTTTCGAGTAGACGGTGTTCATAGCCGCACCGGAGAGAACATATGAGGGCCGCACCAACACTGGGTAGCCGACGGTATCACAGAACGACGACGCTTCCCCAAAGCTGCTGAGCTCTTTCCAGGCGGGCTGATCAACTCCGATGTGATCGAGCATGCGCGAGAATTTGTAGCGATTCTCCGCACCATCGATCATCTCGGGCGAGGTGCCGAGGACCTTGACGTTCAGGCGGTGCAGCGGCAGAGCGATGTTGTTCGGCGTCTGTCCGCCCATCGAAATGATGACACCACCAGCTGACTCGAGTTGATATATGTCGAGGATCGTCTCAAGGTTGATGTTCTCGAAGTACAACCGGTCGGCTTCATCGTAGTCCGTTGACACGGTCTCAGGATTGTAGTTGACCATGACCGTCTTGTGACCCTGCTCACGCAGCGTCCTGATGGCGCGAACACTGCACCAGTCGAACTCTACGGAAGAGCCGATGCGGTAGACACCAGATCCCAGTACCATGATACCGTGGTCATTGAAGTCGAGATCGCTCTCGCTGCCATTGTAGGTCAGGTAGAGATAGTTGGTGAATGCAGGGAACTCTGCAGCAACCGTGTCAATCTGCTTGACAACAGGCACGATGCCTTTCTCAATGCGCATACGACGAATGGCGAGCTCGTTGGAGTCGAGGAATTCCGCCAGCTGGCGGTCACAGAACCCAAGTTGCTTGGCCTGTCGAAGAAGAGTCGTCGGCATTCTTGAGGGCGTGCCAGCATAATTAGCACGGATGTGCGACCCAAGATCTGACAGACCCTTGAGCTTGTTCAGGAACCACTTGTCGATCTGCGTAAGTTGCCAGATCTCGTCGACAGTGAAGCCTTCTTTCAGAGCATTGGCGATCGCGAATAGTCGTTGATCAGACGGAGTCTGCAGCTCTTGCTTGATGCTGATGAGGGCCTCCGTGGCCTTGAACCCAAGGTTATGGAAGTCGACGCAGCGGATGGCCTTCTGAATGGCTTCCTCGAAAGTACGTCCAATGGCCATGACTTCACCAACGGATTTCATGCTAGAGCCAAGCAGAGTGGACACACGAGTGAACTTCTTGAGATCCCAACGGGGAATCTTGACGACGCAGTAGTCAAGTGAAGGCTCGAAGCAAGCGCATGTCGACTTAGTCACGCTGTTCTTGATTTCGTTCAAGGAGATACCAAGACCAAGCTTCGCAGCAATGAAGGCCAGTGGGTAGCCCGTGGCCTTGGATGCCAGTGCCGAAGAGCGAGACAGCCGCGCATTGACCTCAATAATGCAGTACTCGCGCGAGAAGGGGTTGAGTGCATACTGGATGTTGCACTCACCCACAACTCCGAGATGACGGATAACGTTGACTGCTGTAGTCCGCAGCATATTGTAATCCTCGTCACTGAGAGTCTGAGAAGGTGCAACGACGATGGAATCACCCGTGTGAATGCCGAGAGGGTCAAAGTTCTCCATGTTGCAGACAGTGATGCAGTTGTCATTGCCATCACGAACGACCTCGTACTCGATCTCCTTCCAGCCTTTCATTGAGCGCTCGATGAGGACTTGAGGAGAGGCCGCGAATGCCTTCTGACACAACTCCCGTAGTTGCGACTCGTCCTCTGCGAAACCTGAGCCTAGTCCACCGAGGGCGTATGCGGCACGGACGATGACGGGGTAACCGATAGAGTCAACGACCTGCACAGCTTCCTCCAGATTCGAAGCCGATGCGGACTTGGCGCATTTCTCATTGATGGCGTCCATCGAGCGCGCGAACAGCTCTCGGTCTTCCGTCGTGATGATAGTGTCTATGGGCGTACCCAGGACCTTCACGCCTAGCGCCTCGAACTCGTCCTTGAGTTGGATTCCAACTGACAGAGCGGTCTGGCCACCGAAAGTCACGTATATGGCATCAGGACGCTCGTGCTTGATGACCTTCCTCACGAACTCCGCGTTGACAGGAAGGAAGTAGACCTTGTCCGCGAGGCCCTTGGACGTCTGAATCGTGGCGATGTTGGGATTGATGAGGACGGTGTAGATGCCCTCTTCCTTCAATGCCTTGATCGCCTGAGATCCAGAGTAGTCAAACTCTCCAGCTTGACCAATTGACAGACCGCCCGAGCCGAGGATCAGACACTTCTTCACACTGACCTTCGGGTTCGCCTTGGCAACTTCCTCAATGGTGCCATCAGGAAAAGTGATGCAGCGAGTCAGGACACTAATGTCCTTGCTAGCTGCCTCGACATGCTCAATGAAGGTCGTGAAGAGGAACTCGGTGTCGCGAGGTCCCGGGGTACTCTCTGGGTGGAACTGGACACTGAATATCGGCTTCTCGATGTGTCTAATGCCTTCGTTGGAACCGTCATTGGCGTTGACGAACAGCTCGGCCCATTTTTCAGGCAAGCTAGCCGCATCAACAGCAAACCCATGATTCTGAGAGGTGATGTAGCATCGGCCGGAGACCATGCTAGTGCAAGGGATGTTGTGACCACGGTTGCCGAACTTCATCTTCGTGGTCTGAGCACCGGCAGCTCGTGCAATGAGCTGGTGGCCCAAACAGATACCGAATATGGGTGTCTTGGTCTCGTCAAGTGCCCGTTGTATGTGTGCGACGGTTGCTGTCAGAGTAGCAGGATCGCCTGGCCCATTGGAGATGAACAGTCCATCGTACTCTTCCCCAGTGAAGTCGTAATCGAAAGGCACCATGAGAACCTCCACACCCCGCGCAAGGAGGCATCTCAGCTGGTTGAACTTCATGCCAACATCCACGGCCAGCACGCGTAGTGGGCGACCGGACGGATGACGCCGTGGCTGCTTCGGCTGGAAGAGGCGAGCAGACTTCGTCGAGACTGTATCGCAGCGTCAGTTACTCGCTGTACTACAGTGATTCCATGGAAGATGAAATGACTGACCCTCAGCGACTAGGTTTTGGGCGTTGGGGTCATGGAAGTCCACAGTCTCAAAAGATCGCCTCCAATCATTCTCAGGCGTGGCAAGATCATCAAGGACGTTGTCCGCGGTATCGTCAGACTCCTTCTGCAGCAGCATTCTTCCAAGCATGCTGCCCTCCGTTCTGATCCTCTTCGTGAGCGCGCGAGTGTCGACGCCATACATTGCCGGCACATTGTGCTCCTTCAGCCAGGCGCTGAGAGAGCTCTTGGCAAGGTGGTGTGAGAAGTTCTCGCCGCAGTAGCTAGCAACGACGAGACCGGCGACATGGATAGAGTCACTCTCGAAATGTGCTGGCAGCGATTCGAGCAGCTCATCCATAGCTTGACGGTCGGGCACGCCGTAGTTGCCTACCATCGGGTAGGTGATGACCAGAATCTGACCCCGGTAGGAAGGGTCGGTCAGAGATTCAGGGTATCCTACCATGCCGGTCTGGAAAACCAGCTCGCCAGCGACACTGGTCTCCGCCCCAAAGGCGTAACCTATGTAGACCGTGCCATCAGGCAACTCAAGCGCGTGCAGCGCAGGCGCAGGCGCAGTCTGCCCGTCATTGCCCTTGGCAGCCGGCAGCGGCCCTGAGACGGGCGCAATGCAGACCGTTGCTGGAGATTGAGCCATAGTGATGATCCGTGAGGGATACTCGATGGTAGTTGCGTCGGTTCCCGCAGACAAGCGCACAGCCCAATTCGCTGGGCGGGCTCTGATCGGCCTGGACTGGCCGTATCGCTGCTGGGCTATGGCGGCTGAAGATGACCGGCGGGACGCGGATGCAGGAAGAAGTCGACTCTTGTGGGCGGCATTGAAGGAGAAGAAAGAGAGGGAGATAGGAATAGAAGGGAAGAAAGAGGAGGAGGAGGAGAGAGGGAGGGAGGGAGAAG
>JAGYHY010000243.1:0-12260 GCA_024244165.1 Ascosphaera acerosa | reverse complement strand
CGACTTACTTCCTCTGATCGGTGTACCAGTAGTAATCCGCGGCGTCGATGCCTTCCCTCTTGCCCGGTAACAGCACCAGCACCAGCATCAGCATCGGCAATGCCCCCCCGCCTCCCGCTTCGCCCGTTCACCTGCCCACTATATTTGAAGCCTGTTCTGCCAGCTTGTCTCCGCCACTCGCACACCCAGCTCAACCTCGTGCGGGCTACCCGTAGCCGCTCGCGTTACACTGCCAAGACGGCGTTTCAACCCCATCGTGCCCCTCGGCTGCTGTGCGAGAGGTAGGACTGCTGACCATCACGCGAGAGACGACGGCCTCAGCGAGGAGCAGTCGACCGTGACCATCCGTTCCCGTGAAGGCGGCTGAGGAAGCTCGTTCCCCCCCCTCTCCACGACTCACTGGGCGAGCTGCTCAGCAAGCGCAGTTGTTCTGCTGCGCCTGCCCCGCCTCAGGCCTCAGGTCCACGCCGGGCCTCGCGCCCGGCCCGCCTCGCAAGCTGCGCGGCCCCGCCTGGTCCAGCGGCAGCTTCTTCGCGATGGCGACGAACAGCTCCTGGACGTTGGTCGCTGTCTTGGCGGAGGTCTCGAAGAAGAGCAGCCCGGCCTCGCGGGCGTAAGCCTCCGCGTCGGCGGTGGGGACGGCGCGCTTATCCGGGTTCTCAGCGACGAGGTCGAGTTTGTTGCCTGCGAGCGCGATGATGATGTTCTCGTTGGCTTGGCGCTGGAGCTCTTTGACCCATGCTTTGGCTTTGTCCAGGGAGGACTGGGACCGTCATGTGAGTGGGGGTGCGACGAGGCAGGGGCGGGAGAGTGGGAGACTGACACCCTGCGTTATGTCGTAGACAACCACCGCGCAATTCGCATTACGGTAGTACATGGGGGCGAGCGACTTGTACCGCTCCTGGCCGGCGGTGTCCCATATCTCGAACTTGACGGTTGTGGACTCGTCGAGGGAGATGGTCTGTGTGAGGAAGGCGGCGCCGATCGTTGACTCTCGGTAATCGTCGAATTGGTCCTGTGAGGAGGAGGAGGAGGAGGGAGGGGCTAGTGAGCCAGAGTTCGCGCACGCACTGACTGACAGGGTAGGTAGGAACTCACTTTGACGAATCTGAGGACTAATGATGACTGGCGGTGGTGATGAAGGTCGTATTAGCTGGGGCGGGCGTTGAGGGAGAGGAGAGCAGGAATGTGAGCGTATCAGAGCAAGCAAGTTGCCCTCCATATCGCCGGAACGAGACATTGGCATACCTTGCCAACAGCAGATTCACCTGCACAGCCGAAACAAGACACAAGTCAGCGGTTGTCCGTCGTCCATCATCATCACTCCCGCTTCGCTCGCGATTCGAGACGGTACTCCTATAGATGACAGCCTACCTAGCAGAACGAGCTTGAACTGAGCGAACCGGGCACTCGGCCTGCCTGCAGCGGGCGCTCTGGAAGCCATGACGTGGTATGGTGTGATTCGGAGGGGTGGTGTGAGGTCAAGGCGGAGCAGTCGTGCGGTGTCGACGGCGGGCAGACAGTGCCGGAGACAACCAACGGCTGAGACGGGTCAGATGGCGGCTGCCGGCGACGACGATGCGAATATGGTGCGAGCGTGACGGTGGCAGCGAGATGCTGGCGACGGAATGGTGAAGACGGCGGCGGTGGTGGTGGTGGTGGTGGTGGCGGTGGCCTGGGCTGCTGCGGGCGGAGGTGGAGACGGCGGACGGGACAGGACAGGATAGGACAGGACAGGTAGGAGGCGGCAGCAGCAGTCCGTGGCAGTCCGTGGCAGTCCGTCAGGTGCGAGTATGAGTAGCTGATGGCTGATAGCAATGCTGGAAAAGGGGCTTCTCGTGAGTGCCATGTTCGGCCACTAGCAGAGTATCTGACGGATCCTGACAAGCATCTGCAGGCAAAGCCCACGCACGAAAACATCATCAGACTGGCCCCGCCTCTGGTCATCAGCGAGGCCGAGCTCGATCGTGCCTTGTCAATCATCGAGCAGGCGGTCGCCGAGCTGCCATCCCTGACCAAGGACGACTCCGACTGATGGGCTGGCACGCGTAGCAATGCCACCGTATGAGAACAGCAGTAGCGCAGTGCAATATCATTGGCGATATGCCAGACAGGCGAGCATAGTAGTGTCAGCCCCTCGGATGATACTGGTCATGCGTGTAGGCAGCGATGCTCACCAGTCTTGACTCGCTGCATTGTACTGTACATGCATCACGCCAGAGAATGAGTCTCCGGTGCGTTGCTGACCATTGACTGCGCACTCGAAATTCTCTAAGGCCGAGACGCACACTGGCAATGCGGCTCAAGCGACGAGGACGGCGGCAACGTCCCGACCACGCCGTGTCCAGAGCACATCTACAGTGCAGCACCGTCCTGCGCCACCGGTGGGCAGCGCCTCAGCCAAACTCCGCAGATCCATGCTGGCCCCGAGTCTGACAGGACCGCCGCGCCCCACCGGCTTGCTTGGGCGCCTGGAGTTTGGAGAACCGGGGTCTGGAGGTAACGGGGTTTAGCCCGCGCCACCGTCACGGGCGATCTATAAAGCTCCTGGAGTTCCCTGGACGGGTGCTGCTGCGGACTTATGTCCGGGCCCAAGGCTGCTGGACTGCCGGGCTCGTTGCACGACTGTGAGACTGCTGCTGGCCGTGGACGCGGATTGTTAATCGCTGGCGTCCAAGTCCGGCCTGCGTTGCGCGGCGCGGTGCTGCTCTGGGCCGGGACTGGCACGGCGGAGCATGCATGCGCAACATGGTGTCAATGGCCGCACAATCTCCAGCGACGAAGCAGTCGTGGTGGAGTCGGCCAGGCGAGCTACCAGCTAACGCCGCACGCCAGCAGCGGGCTAGGCCAGGCGCATGAGGGGCAGAAGCTTCGATCCGGTGCGATGGACGGGAGACTCGCGATGGAGCCAGAGGTATAAGAGACGGCCGCTCTGTCTGACGAGCGTGCTCACAGTACGAGAGTTCCAGCCAGCAAGCACGCTATTCCAAATCCTCACCGCCAAAACACAGCTTCACAGCAGCTCCCAACCCCCATCCAAGCATCCGCCTGACCAACCGCCGCAATCACAATGGCCGTCACTCTCACCCCGTGCCAGTACCCCAACATGGAGTACCGCCGTCTGGGCAACACCGGACTCTTCATCTCTGCCATCTCCCTCGGTGGTTGGACTACGTGAGTTGAGTCGCGCCGGTTGACTGGATTTACGCGAGCTGTAATCGTGCTGACGAGCAGCTATATAGTATTGGAGGCTATGTCGACGAAGGTATGGCACGGCGAGCGACCTCAGACCAAGGCCGCGTCAACCCTGACAAGGCATAATTATGCAGAGTCGAACTTCGCCATCTTGAAGCAGGCGTACGACTTGGGTATCAACTTCTTCGACACTGCCGAGGCGTGAGTGCCACTTCGCAGTAGACAGGGGGGGGTCTTGCCGTTCGGCGCGTTAACAAACCACCCAGGTACTCTGCGGGCCAGTCGGAAATCGTCATCGGCAAAGCTATCAAGAAGTACGGCTGGAAGCGCAATGACCTGGTCATCTCAACCAAGGTACGATAACCGTCGGGGCAGCCGCCTTCCCAACCGCGATGTCGGCTCGCAGAGGCGCTCACACGGCCTTACCCATCTTCTAGGTCAACTTCGGAGCGGCGTACGGTGGCAACGACGTGAACAACGTCGGACTATCCCGCAAGCACATCGTCGAGGGCACCCGTGCGTGCCTGCAGCGCTTGGACCTCGAGTACGTCGATCTGATCCTGGCCCACCGCCCGGACCGCTACACGCCCATGGAAGAGATCGTGCGCGCCTTCACACACGTGATCGAGCGCGGATGGGCCTTCTACTGGGGCACGTCCATGTGGAGTGCGGAGGAGATCACGGAGGCGTGCCAGATCGCACAGCGCCTGGGTCTGATTGCGCCGGTTGTCGAGCAGCCGGTCTACAACCTCGTTGAGAGGGAGAAGGTCGAGGGCGAATTCGCCCGCGTCTGCCCGGGCTACGGCATCGGCTTGACTGTCTGGTCGCCCCTGAAACAGGGCATCCTGACTGGCAAGTACAACGACTCGCTGGACAAGATCCCCGAGGGCACCCGCCTCTCGAGCTCCAAGGATCAGTACACCCAGGGTGTCGCTGCCACATACGGCAGCGAGCAGTGGCGCAGCATGATTGAGAAGGTCAAGAAGCTGGAGGCCGTCGCCAAGAAGCTCGACTGCAAGCTGTCGAACCTCGCGCTCGCCTGGGTCCTGAAGAACGGCAACGTCACCACGTGTCTGACTGGCGCGTCGTCAACACAGCAGGTCATCGAGAACGTGGAAAGTCTCAAGCTTGTCCCCAAGCTCACCCCGGAGATCCTGGCTGAGATCGACGAGCTGCTGGAGAACAAGCCCGTGCGCGAGCCGAAGAGGTTCGGCATGGGCATGGTCAAGAACTGAGTTGCACGGTTGCAATGATGTACATCAATTCGGATCTTGGGTGCTTGCACTATATAGTCCACGGGTGCTTGTCACCCCGCAATGACATTATGCCATTCCATACTCACCTCGCGAGCCGAACATCGTAGTGTCTGCTGCAATCGCCCTGCAACAGCATGTAATCCGACCAGACCTGCTCCTGCTGGCCTTGCCGCCGCGCTGGAACCTGCTGCGCAGGGTTCAACTGACCCGTTCCCCAATGGCCGGCAACCGGGCCGATGAAACACACCCAAAGCAGCAATCCGTCGTCTGCGCTTCCTACCCGTCGCGACCGTATAGCTGGCCCGTGCCTCCAGAGGTGCGGTCCTCGCAGCTCGAGTGCCGGCTTCGCTTGTCTTGCCCAACGCGCCGTATACATAAGACGCTGCGTCGTTGTCGTTGTCGTCGTCGCTGTTGCTGCGCGAAGTCGGACAGCGTGTTGCTGCAGGAACCGTGACAGGAGCAACACCCGGTGGGAAACGACATCGCAGCGACGCTCCGACTTCCTCAACCTCATCGACACTCAGAACAGCCGGCAAATCACCCAGCAGGCCACCACTGCTGCGCCCAATTGCAGTCGGTCACGACGCTCCGGGGAGTTGCCACAGGTGCCACGGTACGCAAGTCCCGCAGGTGAGATTGTCTGCCGCAGGCCATTGACACCACATGGACGGGCCTGCAACCCGCATGCCAACCTGAAAGCCACAGTGCAAATGCTGACTCCATCGCCCGTCTTGTACCGCCAGCCTGCCTCGTCTCGTCTCGTCTCGCCCCGCTGACGACTCTCTGTCAAGCTTCAGCCTGAGCTGCGCTGAAAGTCTGGTTGAGCCGCGCCGCGCGCGGGGCAGGCGTGTGGATCGGGGCGAGCAGACGCCACGACCTGTTTACGACCCCACTGGGCCCGCACTCTAGACCCTGCTGCGCAGTGGGACGTCCCGGCGGGCTGCCAACGGTGTTAGACCGCCAGGCGAAGCCCGTACGACAATCGCCTTGACTGGTTGAGACCGTGCTAGCTCGTTGCTGAGTTCGTGAGCGCATCTCTGGAGCTGCCTGAAGGTCGCGACTTCACTGAGCTTGATCGGCTGGGGTTTCAATGCACCTGTAGCTCGCGAGTGCGTTAGCCCTTTTCACGACCGGTCACACCGACCAATCGATCACACATTGAAGCAAGAGCCATTGCTTGTCCCCAGTCCGCTGAGCACTCCTGCGACACCCAATTCCGTGGAAAAGCCAGGGGCTTGTGCACCATCAGCATCACAGGGTCTGGTAACTGCGAGGCACGCAGCGATCGACCTTACCATGGCGTCCAACGTCCAGTCTGCGTCTCCCAGCAAGAGCACCTTCGCCCAGTCAGCGCACTACATGGCTCCACGCCTGAACACTCGTGCTGGAAATGAGATGTATGACAGTCTCGCTGCCACCACTCCGCCAGCCGCGCCCAGCACCTCGACACCTGGCAACGCCTTCACCAGTCCGTCCCAGACGCCCGCCGGTAGCCCAAGCAAGCATCACTTCCCTCCCGGAGCTTCAGCACTGCTTGACGGCGGATCGCAAGTGGGTCGAGCTTCGCCCAACACAACGGTCACTGCTTCGCCAGACAAAGCGGCGGGCGGCGCTATTGCTGCTGCTGGGCATGCTGCTAGTGCCACAGCCGGTGCTGGCGGCGGGCATGCCAGTGGCTCCGGCGTTGAGAAGGGTGAGCTTCCTGTCAGGAACAAGGAAAACACGCCTGCGGCAGGCGCATCGACAACGAATCCTAGCAGAGCGGCCGTATCGCGACACGATGTCTATCACCGCCCTCGCAAGTCGCACACTCATCTCCGCGGGCTGACACCAGAAGAGCTGGCTAAGACCCAGCTACCGAACGTCAAACGTCTAGCCAATGTAACACAGCTATACTTCCTCGACCATTACTTCGACCTCCTAAGCTATGTACATCAGCGTCAAACACGTTACTCGCAGTTCACAGCAGCCTATCCGCCTCCGCCTGCGACGCCTGCTGAAGAATACCAACCTGCGCTGCAGAAGTACCTGGGGAGAGAGCGCGCGAACCTGAGGAAGCGACGGACACGTCTTCGGCAAGGCGATTTCCAGATCCTCACGCAGGTCGGCCAAGGTGGCTATGGCCAGGTTTACCTGGCCCAGAAGCGCGACACCCGTGAGGTGTGCGCGCTGAAGGTCATGAGCAAGAAGCTGTTGTTCAAATTGGATGAAATACGGCACATCCTGACGGAGCGAGACATCCTGACGGCAGCGAAGAGTGAGTGGCTTGTCAAGCTCCTGTACGCGTTCCAGGACGAGGCGTCCATATATCTGGCGATGGAGTATGTCCCTGGAGGGGATTTCCGCACACTACTCAACAACACTGGCGTTCTGCACAATCGCCACGCGCGCTTCTACATCGCCGAGATGTTCGCCTGCGTTGATGCCTTGCACCAGCTCGGCTACATTCACCGAGATCTGAAGCCAGAGAATTTTCTGATTGACAGCACGGGTCATGTGAAGCTGACAGACTTCGGCTTGGCTGCGGGTATGTTGAGTCCGGGCAAGATTGAGTCCATGCGAGTCAAGCTGGAAGAAGTCGGACGCACGCCTGTGCCCTTCGGTCGGCCCATGGAGCAACGTTCGGTCGCAGAGCGGCGAGAAGGGTACAGGTCATTGCGCAAGCATGTCGTCAACTACGCCAAGTCGATAGTCGGCTCACCAGACTACATGGCTCCGGAGGTACTGAAAGGCGAGCAGTACGACTTTACGGTGGATTATTGGAGTCTTGGCTGCATGTTGTTCGAGGCGCTGGCGGGTTATCCGCCTTTCGCCGGTGCGACAGTTGACGAAACCTGGCAAAACTTGAAGAACTGGCAACGGGTGCTACGGAAGCCGCAATATGAGGACCCGAACTACTTCCTCTCCAGGCGGACCTGGGACCTAATCGTCCGCTGCGTGGCTGCCAAGGAGACCCGACTGCGCAATATTCGTGAAGTGCACGCGCACGAGTACTTTGCTGAGGTCGACTTCCGACGCTTGCGCGAGCAGAAGGCTCCCTTCGTACCCGAGCTGGACTCCGAGACGGACGCGGGATACTTTGATGACTTTGGTAACGAGGCAGACATGGCCAAGTACAAAGAGGTACACGACAAGCAGAAGGCACTGGAGGATATGGCAGACCGCGATGAGAAGATGGGCAAGAGTTTGTTCGTGGGCTTCACGTTCAAGCACCGCAAGCCGAACACGAACGCAGGTGTTCTGGCTCAGAAGAACCTGTCCGCTGACGGCACCTTTGGAACATTCTTCTGAGGAGCCAGCCGCAATTGAAGGTTGAGTGTGAGTTGTCGTGCAAGGAGGCGCAGCGAGCAGCATCACTCGGTGGCTGACGAGTCACGGGACTGCCTAAACAATCGAGGGCAGCACTCGAGGCCGCTCGACTGTGTTGCCAGGGGTGTCTTTACCGAGCAACGGTCGAATGCACCTGAGTAGTGACAGCGAATCCTAGTATACATTAGACTTCCATGCATATGGCATGACTATCCAAGCATTTCCGACACGAGTCTGCGCTTGTCACCTCCCATCTACGGCTGCAGTCTAAGCATCGTCTCGCTCGTCAGCCGAGGACTCGTACTCTTGGTCTTCTCTGATGTTCTTCTCGAGCATCTCCTGCCATGTACCCAGAAATTCGCTCATGCCACCAGGTCCGCTCCTGGAGGCATCTATCACGTCCTTGGGCATCTTGTGCGCAGAGTATTTCTGCGACGTGAAGTTGTAGGCCTCCGGGTCATCCTTGTTGATGAGGCGGAACTCGGGCACGAATATGTCCTCATCGGCATCAGAGTCTGATTCTGAGTGGGCATTGCCCTCACTTGTCACAGAGGGCTGCTCGGCCGTGCTCGCTGGCCGCAAATCCAGTATCTCTCGCCATGAAAAAAGCAGCGGGTCTGTTCGCAAGGCGAACGGATTGATGTCTATGAGCCAGACACGGTCGTGCGGTGCTGGGACGTACACGTCGAACACGAAGTTAGGGTCCGGGAAGGTGTGCTGCAAGTGCTTCGCGAAGAAGTCTGAGATGAGCCGCAGCAGCGGCTCGCGGAGAGAGAACAAGAAGTCGAAGTGGTTGAGGTCTCGCTGACACAGGCAGACGATTGTCCTGTCTCTGACGAAGACTCGAAACTCCACTGATGGATTCATGTTGAAGTACTTCCTCAGGACGAGCACGTGCTGCAACTCCGCCTGTGACGAGCCTGACGCGCCATCAGGCTTGCCGCCATCATCGATGGTATCGTCGAAGGCGTGGTCTAGGTCGTGCGTGATGAAGTCGCTGCTCTTGAGCAGCAGGTACACGTCATTTGCAGTCTGACACTTCATGTCGTTGGTGGCGGACATCCACGTCGCGTCCTGCGGCGCGCTCCAGTTGAGCTTCGGCGTGACCTTCCCGCCGAGCTCGTCGATAGTCTCGCATACTCTGTCGTGGATATCATGCCACCCCGCTAGGACGTCGTCGCCATCGCCGTCTCCGTCTTCCTGGTCATGAAGCCCCTCGTCTGAGTCCGAATACACCCCGCTGTCGTCGTCGTTCGCCGTTGATCTCTTCGGGTCGGGAGGCAGGTAGATGCCATCCGCACGCAGGTAGGTGAGAAAGGCGTCGTTCAGCGGTATGAGACGTGCTTTCGGTGTCAGTGGCCGATACCTAACAGCCTGTCAGCTCAGTCACGGTTGTGTCCGCCACGCACACCGGACTGCCACCACCGCTCCACTCACACTCACCTAGGATACCAGTCATCATATGAGCAATGCAGTATGTGCGACCTGCGCACCGGTGGGAACGGCAGAGGCGAGGGCGCGTCCTGCTGCCCAACCGCCGTGGCGTCTGGTCCTGCTGCACCAGTCATTGCTCGAGTTTTCACGCGTGACACTCTTGCTAGGCCACGCCTATCCTGCGATCTGGAGCTGTCCTGCTGCTGGTCCATGCCAGCCCGAGCTGCACTCCGCACTCTTCACGCTTCACGCTTCGCCCAACGTCGTCCGGCAAATTGTTCGATGCCTCAGGCAGGAACGGCAAGCTGCGGCTCGGTCCCTGAATGACGTCAGCGGCAGAACGCGTCTTCGGCAAACGCGATCAGCGACAACGACGAGTGCTGTGGAGGGGAGCGGGAAAGCAGAGGAAAAGAGATGGCACTGCATTGCATTGCGCCGAGCATTGCGGAATGAAAGGGGTGGTGTCAGGCAGTCGACTGCGCCGGCTCGATCCAACAAGGAGAGGTGGGACTCAGGGAGGTCATTGACTGGTCACTCGCGACACAATGGCTGGGGAGAAGGATGTCACTCTCGCCGTGATCGGCTGCGGTACGCTGTCATTCCAACGGCGCTGGGCCACGACTGACTGCTGACGTGGGTCTACTCTCAGGAACGATGGGCATTGCGGTGCTTGGGGGCGTGCTGGCTTCACTTGCTGAGGCACGCGATGGCTCAGCTGCGGGTGGCACCGCCACCCCCGGGGCGTCAGGCCTCGTTCCCACTCGCTTCATCGCTTGTGTGCGCAGTGACGCATCGGCACAGCGGATCCGCGACTCGCTCGGCAAGTACGGCGGTCCCCTCGAGATTTACCAGAACGACAACATCCGCGCGATCAACGAGTCCGACGCTGTGCTGCTCGCCTGCAAGCCCTTCATGATCGAGCAGGTGCTTGGCGCCCCAGGCATGGCGGAGGCCCTCAAGGGCAAGCTGCTCATGACCATCCTGGCGGGCGTCACCGAGGCGCGCGTCCTGGACGTGCTTTACAAGCACACCGCGATCCCCGAGTCCGGCCGCTGCAGGGTCGTGCGCGTGCTGCCCAACACCGCGGCGCTCGTGCGCCAGTCCGCCACGGCCATCAGCCAGCCCGACCCGCCCCTCGCGCCGGAGTGGGACGCCTTTGTGCACTGGATCTTCTCGCGGTGCGGGACGGTGGTGACGCTGCCTCCGCACGCCATGGACGCAGCGACGGCGCTGGGAGGGTCAGGCCCGGCTCTGGCGGCGTTGTGCATGGAGGGGCTGGCGGACGGTGGCGTGGCGATGGGCATCCCGCGCGCGCAGGCGAACCAGATGGCAGCGCAGGTGATGCGGGGCACGGCCGCGCTCGTGCAGAATGGTGAGCATCCTGCCATTCTGAGGGAGAAGGTCAGCACCCCTGGCGGCTGCACGATCGGGGGGTTGCTGGTGCTCGAGGAGGCAGGCGTCAGGGGGCAGATCAGCAGGTCCGTCAGGGAGGCTACCGTGGTGGCAACGGAGCTGGGCAAGGGCAAGCAAGCCGCGAATGGTACGCGGTGGTAGCAGCTGGCAAGTCACTGGCCGAGTCAGGTGACTGTAGGTTACAGGCACGACATGAGTGATGCTTCACACGACACGCTCAAGACTGCACTGCATTGATGCGAAGCATGTCGCGTATGTACATTACATCAGTGCTTCGACATGATCAAGAGACGCGACATCCACCTGTCGCCGTTGACCTCCGCAGAGCAGGCCACGCAGCCCACGCAGCCCACGCAGCGGCTAAGCGTGCCAGATCTTCTTGATCGCACCGCTCAGCCCGATGTCGTTGGTCTCGAACTCATACAGCCCCGCCGCGACAGTCAGCGTCGCGGCACGCAGGCCCCACTTGAACACCCAGGCGGCGCGCGGCACACGGTTTTCAGGCACGTAGTCGATGATGATGGACTGGAAGCCGGAGTGGACGTGCAGCAGCAGGACAGAGCATAGCACGCTGTCGACGAGGGGGCTCACGGACGCGCCGGAAAGGGGTGCCGCAGCGACGATCGGCATGATCGCCGCAATTGTTCTGCGGGGGACAAGAGATGGCCGTGTCAGGTTGTTGTGTCGGAGATCCCTAGCGTAGTGTACCTAGGGTGCGCGGGGTGAGTCGTACCTCTCAAACGTCCAGTGGTGGGAGCCATGCGACGGAGACATGGGGGGTAGGGCGGCGGCGTCGTTGACTAGCAGAAGCATGTGTCAGCACTGTGACCTCCGCGCGGTACTACTGGCAAGCAATGGCTCGGGTTGGTGGGCAATGGGCGCAGTTGAAGGTGGCATACCGGTCCCAGGGATCTTCTCTGATCAGCACGCACGGCATTAGCAGCAATTCTTCCGGTCGTCGTCCTCCCTCACCCTCCGCCTAGCCGTCCTGGCCAGTGCAACTCACGTGGCAGTGGAGGCAGCAAAGCTCTTTGGCTGGTGGTCTGGAAGCCGTATCTTTGGAATGCGCCCTGCGCGGACACAACACCCATCATGGGCGACCGCTGGGCGAAGGCGATGCCTCCCATCCGGGAGCCCTGCGCAGCCGCGAAGCAGGAGTGGCGCGCAATGCTCATGCAGACGGCACTCGGACGGACCAGTGAAGCCATTGTGTCGACGGGCGAGGGCCACGAAGCAGGCGGTGTGCGGTAATGGGGAGCGGGGGGTCGCGAATGCGCAAGGCGAGCTGTCGCGCTGCTCTGATCAAGGCCGCTGAGGGTGTCGAGTGGATGCCACGGGAACAGCTGTTGTTAATCACACTCGATGCTTCAGGCCTGTCTCAACTTTCCCCGGCACTGCTGAGCCCGGCCAGCTAGACAATTGCCGCTGTCACTGTGGTGTCGCTGACCTTCTCCCCTCGCCAGTGTCACGGCGTGTGTAGATGCACGTCCAGACCAGATGGAGCTCGGAGGGCGCGAGGGCGCGGGTCGCAGCCAGGACCACTCAGCCAGACAGCCAGACAACCAGACAGCCAGACATCATGGCTGCGACTGTCAATCTCTCGTCCATTGAGGTTCGATCAGATGCTGACTGGCGCTCAGGGCCGATTTTGAT